>CALSBV010011010.1:932446-964819 GCA_943590825.1 Bovichtus diacanthus
AAACAAAAAAAAAAAAAAAAAAAAAAAAAAAAAAAAAAAAAAAAAACGAAGAGGAAAAGTGGATGGACAGAAAAAAAAAAAAATGTACCCGGTTAACCTTTGAACCGTCTTCCTTAGTCCTCACACGAAGAAGTCACAAGACAAACTCCCGTATAATTGTACGAATGACAGTCCTAACGGTAAGCAGGCGGGGAGACTTCAGCTGGGTTTACTTTTTTGGGGGGCGCTCATTTGTTGTCAACGGGTAAACAAACCGTCCAGGGAGGAGAAGGGACTGTGCGTGGCTCAACAAAACAATGTTTAATCTAGCGGGTTGTTGAGGTTATAATTCATCTGGTAAACTTGACTTTTCTAAAACAATGTGCTAATTGCTTGCTTGCATGTTTTGCATCAACGGCTAATCAACAATCAGGCGCTTTGTGGTCAGTTGTAGGAAGCGGCACTAACGCGCCCTTGATGCTGATTACGAGCTTCATGATAGAAGTGTGTGTCTTAAAAACAAAAAGTGGATTTATGTCGAAGAGATACAGCTTTTCAGGTCAGGACACAACGTTTTTGTCCTGTAGCTTGTCTTTGTTTCCCTTTTTTTTTTTTTTAAATATATATATATATATATATATGCTGTAACTTTTGGAGCAACATGCTACACAAGGGAGTTTGAATCTTTTTGTACACTCTTGTTTCCAGAGACTATACGTTCAGAACAACGCAAGGAAGAAGACACACACAACATGTCCTCTGTCTATTTCAGCCCAGGGTCGGATTCAGGTGTAAATGGGTGAGGAATGTTTAATGCTTGAACTGTAGTTGTTGGATGTAGTTATGGTGTTGTGTCTTTTTCAGCCTGATTTTTCTTCTTCTTCTTCTCTGTTGTGAAGAACTTGTCTTGTTTATGTTATCTATATTTCAATCTATCCATTAGAAACATTGCAAAGATGGAGGATGCGAAAGTGGAGATTGACGACGGAAAGGATGAGAGTGTGGTACCTGACACAATGTATCAGTAAGTTTATACAACTTTGACTTTTTTTTTTTTTTTTTTCTTTTTCTGAAGCATATTTAGTGGCAAGCTTTACATGCCACTACATTTGATTTATTTTGCTCCTTTGCAGCAATATCCGCAAGAAGATAGCACCTTTAGTTATGTCCTTTGGATTTCGGTGAGTTTGGAGTAATTGCCAATGTTAGTTCTTTCCTTGCCTCGTAGTGTTTGATGATGCTGAACTTCGTTGTCTTTCCCTCCAGTATATTTGGAGTGATACTGATTCTAGTGGACTTTGTGCTGGTGATCGTGGACTTATCACTGCCAGCCAAGAGCAGAGAGGTTGGAGATGCCTTAGAGGCCGTGTCCCTCACCATCTCCTTCTTCTTTCTCGCCGATGTCCTCCTGAGGGTCTATGTGGAAGGGTGAGTGAGAAAGGAAGGCTTTGCATGCAGTTGTGTAGTAGCCGCTTCAAAATCCTGTCTTTTATGAACCTTATGTTAATCATTTGCTGACACTGTGTTTAGAAGGGGGTTCATTCAGGCACTAGTTTGTGCTGTTGCTGTAATTGAATGCAACATATTGTAAACAACATTCACATGTAGTTTACCCACACTTTCAGTTATTATTGCACAATTGCTTGCTAGTGAAATGTGAGAAATGTTTAAAAGAGTGACTCAAACATTCCCAGAATCTCCTGTCAGCAGAAATCAAGTGATTATCTGTTGAACAGGAAGTTATGAAGAGGAAGCTGGACAGGAAATGTATGATGGAGCTGGTCTTTGGGAGACATAATGACTAAAGCGTACTAGTGCGGGTTCACTGAATAACTACTTTCTGCTACAATAACGTTAGCTTCAGAGACTATTTGTTGCATGATATGGGCAACATCGTAATTGTCTCATGTTGTGTTTAACTAACTACCTTTTTTTAGGTTCAAAGTTTACTTCGGATCCAAGCTGAACATCGTAGACGCCTGTGTTGTGGTAATCACGCTGGTGGTCACCATGATCTACACCTTCACTGACCTGTCAGGAGCCAGTCTTATCCCCAGGTACCTGCTTTCCCCTGCAGCTAAGCGTTACTAGAAATGTCTCATGTAGTTTTAAGACATTTCGTGTCTTTTGTGGTGGATAAAGAATAACATGGAAGCTCTGCAGGGTCAGGAGGAAGACTTGAATTTGGGTATAAAGGTTTTGGTTTAGTACCTCGGTTTAGATGAATGTGTTGGGATAAAAAATAATAATAATAATAAAAAGCCATCACGCTCCGAGTCCACAAGTGTTTTGACTTGTGTTGCCTGATTAGACCACCTCTCACCACAAACGGAGCCTGATCAACAACTCCCTCACTCTCCTGGTGGTTTTGTTGCACCTGTTATCTCTGTCCTTAGAGTTTGGGGACATACCGATATTCCCTGCTTCCACCTGACTGTAGGTCTGTACAGCCAGGGTCATTTAATACACCTGTGTGGGTGAGCAGGGCCTTAAAGACTGTTCTTTTATCTTTAAGAAAACGCCTAGATGGAGAGTAGTAGAATACAGTGGCATTATCAAATTTTGGAAACTCTTCAAACAGTGCAAAAAAAGGGAGATTTTTTTTTCTTTGGGATCCCTGCGTGTTTACTGTAAATATGGTGCAAAAGGGATAAAGCAATAATAATGCGATTGCTTCTGTGTATTTAATGGTATTGTGAGATTGTGATACACAATTCTTTCTAAACTTTTATATAAGAAGCAAAGTACTTCATTGAAAAAAATCGGTCTTGTTTAACTTCAGACGGAACAATCGGTGAACATGAAAGAACCTGAACATGATTAGTAATGTAGTGCCTAACCCCAACATCACCCTACAGTACGTAGAATGACAAACTTCGGAGTAAACTTTATAATCATTTTGAGTACATTATACTCAACACCGTTAAGATGATAACATTTGTTTTAATGATTGATAATTGTATATATATATATTTTTTTATTCATTCTTCAGGGTGGTGACATTTTTCCGTTTCCTGAGAATAATAATCCTGGTGAGAGTTTTCAGACTGGCGGCTCAGAGGACGGAGCTGGAGAAGGTCACCAGGAGGATGGTAAGGTCATCTCCATGGATGCATTGAAAACTGTGAACACGCAATGTCGTTCACTGGAGGAATGCAGCTGTGTAGAATTTGGGTTGGCATCATGAGAGAAGATGTTTTCTACTTCCTGATCATTGACGTTTTTGTTCTCAGGTTTCTGAGAACAAGCGGCGTTATCAGAAGGATGGATTTGACCTTGACCTCACCTATGTCACAGGTAGTTGTTACATGCTGTATAATGCAAAGAAAACAACATGCATGCATGTCAGATTATACATATAGATGACTTAAAAATTACACCCTTTAACAAGTGGAACATTTGTTTGCATCTTCTCTAGACCGTGTCATCGCCATGTCTTTCCCCTCATCCGGGAAGCAGTCGTTCTACAGGAATCCAATCAAAGTAAGTCTGACACAACCTGGGCTCACTCAAAATAGTTTTCGCCAATTTCAAAATGAATCCATTCATAGGCACCATTGTTACAAGGACCTTCCAACATAAAGTAGACCTTACACACAGGCACACCTCCACAGGTGTTATAACCTGTCCCTCCTCTCTGTCTGTAGGAGGTGGCGAGGTTCCTTGACACTAAACATGAAGGCCACTATAAAGTTTACAACCTGTGCAGTAAGTTGGCACCTCCTCTCGTCACATGTCTCATTCCCCTTGTTATGTGGAACTACACAAACCACGTCAATATCATGTTTTGTTTCCAGGTGAGAAAGGCTACGACCCCCAGTTCTTCCACTACAAGGTTGAACGGGTGTTCATTGATGACCACAATGTCCCCTCATTGGAGTGAGTGACTTTCTGTGTGTTGTTTTGTTTCACCTCTAAATTTTTTTTTTTTTGTAATTATACTGAGCCACTTTAGATTATAGCTATACAATAGGCCCTTTTGTTATTTTAGTAACTTCAACGCATTAGGTTGACGTTGTCGACACATCCATATTGACTGTAAATATACATGCACGTAAATGTAGTTTATTGACAAAGCTTATCTTAACTTTCTTAAAGGTTTTCTATAAAGTATTTGAACAGAAACGTAACGCATCTCTAACTACCATTGCGTGTTGTACAATAGTTTGCCAACTTGTGTCAATGTCTTTTTCATTGTGTGTATGACTCTCCGTCTCAGGGACATGCTGAAATACACAGCAAACGTCAGGGACTGGATGTCTGCTGATCCCAAAAACATCATCGCTATTCACTGTAAAGGAGGGAAAGGTGACACCAAAGACCAAGAACTCGTTTCATTTTCATTTTGCAAATGACTTGAGTTGAACAAAGACATTAGTTTGGTGTACAGTTACTGAACATGTGTAACTTTCCTTCTTAGTTTATACTCTGCTGCTCTGTTTCACAGGACGCACAGGTACTATGGTGTGCACCTGGTTTATTGACAGTGACCAGTTTGAGAGCGCGCAGGTACAAATGAGATTTGTTGAAACAACTGTTTATGAATAAGCAAAACATTTCTTTTTTAAAACACTTCTTACATTCGTTTCTGTTTGTCCACCAGGACAGTCTGGAGTATTTTGGTGAGAGGAGGACAGACAAGAGTCAGAGCTCCAAGTTTCAGGGAGTGGAGACTCCCTCTCAGGTAAGAACAAGTCACTCAGGGGCCCAACTAACAAAGACTATTTTCAATAGAGGCATTTATTTAGAACTTTAACCATTTTAGGACTTTGTGAAGAAGAAAAAAAGAAGTCTGACCAGCGCCACCCAGTGGTAGTATGAAAGGTTTAACTATGGCAGAATGGGTGAAAGCAACATATCAACAGGACTCACTTTTCTACAAACAAGAACATATTTAATATAGTTTGAAAGATACTGCGACCCCTAGCAGTGTCTTAATGGGATATGTCCTCATAAAACCTCGGACACTGGGTGAAGATGTTTTAGCTCTGTATGTCTGTGAACCACAGAGCCGGTACGTGGGGTACTACGAGATCATGAAGACCAAGTTCAACAGACAGCTGCCTCCACCTAAAAGCTTCGGGATCAAGAGCATCCGCATCCACTCCATAGCAGGTACAACCCAGCCAACGAGCAGGGCACTCCAAAGTAACTTTATCCTTTTTATGTATCTCTTTTGTGCCAATGTTAATATGTGCCTTCTTTTTGCTCTCCCCCAGGTGTGGGCAAAGGTGACGGCAGTGATCTCAAAGTGAAGATAATTGTGAGGAAAGAGCTGGTATTTCAATGTGTGTGTGCCAAACAGGAGAACTGTACAGTAAGTCTCACACACTTTGCACACGCACTCAATCATCAGGTCATACTGATTCATTTGTTGAAAGTGTGAATGTTTTTTGTTTTTAGGTATTTTCTGATGTGGGCAGTAATGCAGCAGTCATCAGCCTACGGAATGGGCCTGTGGTTGAAGGGGACGTGAAGGTCATGTTTGAATCAAGTGCTGTGAGTGCTTGCATTTACACCTTCAGACTTCACATTAGGTAACGCTAGTGTTAAGCCTGATTGTCCGATGATTTGCTTGTTCTTGTTGTTTTCATCATTCATTAGGGTCTTCCAAAAGGATACGAAGATGTTCCGTTCTACTTCTGGTTCAATACCTCCTTCATAGAGGACAACAGGTATGTTTCTCATGCAATTATTTATCTAGCCCTGCCAATCAAAGCTTTCATATTTTGTTTTGACAGTGCTGAATGTGAGCTCTGCATTTCCTCCAAACGCAACAGGCTGTTCCTACCCAGAGAAGAGCTGGACAACCCACACAAACCCAAGACCTGGGACTTGTACAAGGAGGACTTTGGTGTCTCCATGTTCTTCTCCGATCCATAATAAAAGCCCTTATTAGAAAGAATGAAGAGGATGAAATTACTTGTTACATTTGTACTTTTTATAATGAGCAGAAATTGGTATTGAATACCAATAAGAAATTAGTTTAATGTTAAAATTAAAGCGAGGCATTACATGATTTATGTTCGAATGTTGTACAATCTTTATGGCAGTGGAATCCTCCACTGTGTAAAATCATGTGGACTGCAGCGTTGCTCTGATGAGTAGTGGCACTTAAACGGAAGTTTATAATGCAGGGATATGTGAAGAATTACCATAAAATGTTATCTTTCAGTGAATAATTTGATATGTATGCGTGGTAACTCTTTAGGTGTCCTAAAATAAAAAAAATCTGAATAAACATTTGCACCTGATAATATAATGCTGAAATGTTGGGCTGCATTAGTCTGACACAATCAGTGTGTCTACTACTGAAATGCACAGAGTGGTTTAGTGAAGTGAACCAGACAAATGTCCTCGATGAGGCAACAGTGCAAACCACAGAACCATTTAACAGAAAAAGACAACTACACGTTTTAGTTTTCTGTGAGGAGGGGATCACTTTGAATGTCGGCATTTAGGGATTATTGGTCATCAGTTTTATTTGCCATTTCAGAAGATTAGGCAGCCAACAAAACTTAATTCATATTGCGACATAAAAAGCAGTTTACAGTACACTTGAGAAATGTCAATGTATTGCAACAGAACAAGTTACTTCAATTTATATTCAATGTGTTTACCCTCAAACAAAACAATTAGACATGAGTATCAGATTAAATATTTTATTCATAATTTATACAATCTCTTTAAATTATTGCTCATTTTACAAGATGCATTGCTTGTCATGGTCGATCAAACTTGGACATTAACTAGCCAACAAATAAAGTGCAGACAGGAGTGAACCTCAATGAGAAATGCTGTTTCTTATTTAGGTTGGAAGACGTCTTTGCTGAGGCAGCTGGTGCGGAGAATTGAAAGGTAAACACTGACCTAAATCCTCACAAAAAAAAGAAGTGCTAACGACAGTCAAAATGATTTGGTGAAGATACTGTGCGGCGTAGCAACTTTATAAAGCTCAAACCTGATAAGTAACGACTGAGATACTGAGATCCATTAATACACCACGTGCAAGAAGTGGCCTCTGCTTTGATCTACAACCTTCCAATCACATTAAATGTAACATTAGCATTGTGGGACAGGCCAAAAAAGGACTGATCATTCATTTTAATGCAAACTTACTGCCATGTTTCACAATTTACAAGAAGGCATTTGAATAAATTCAAAATTCTTGGCTGAATTCTGCCTTGGGATGTTATGAAGCCCATCCTCCTGATAATCCTCAAGGACTTTAAAAATCGATAGTCATTTTCAGATTAGGTGCAAACTATGGTGTCATAGAACAGCATTTTAAAGTTGCAAGATTGTTAAGGATAGAGGAGTTTAACTTTTTCCTTTCCCCCCCCCTCCTAATACAAGGCACCCAGTACAACAGAATCATGACAAAGCAGACCATATCCTGTCAGTCTCTGCATTTCAAGTAAACAGAACACCTTTCAGGACAATTTCAAGCAGCCTTTACATAATTGGCATTGCAAAATGGCAGTTGACAAACCCAAGGCCTGTTACAATCACCATCAGTTAGGCCTCTGTAAAAACATTACTGGCAACATAAGGAAAGACGGAACTCTTCAAACGTAATGTCAGGTTCACAAAATCCACATCAACTGTCAGAGTAATGAGTAATAGCTCAAGTGACTACGTAAATCAAACAAATACAATCCTTGTTGACCTCCCAGCCAAAATGGTGAAAAATTGTTCAGCTCAATTTCACATTTAGTCTTACTGCTTCCCCCCCCACCCAGACATTCAGGCCAAACTCCCTCCAAAAAAAAAAAAAAAAGGAGGTCAACAGAGGGTTTTTCTGGCAGCCCGGGCCAAGTTTCCATGAAAACCATTGAGGAGGTCGCACTGCTCCAGCTCGTCGTACCGCCCACTTCGCAGAAAGCAGAGCAATGAAGTTTTGCATGTCTCCTTGCAGGGCTCCGACACGTGTCCTTTATGTCTGAAGTACCAGAACTTCTGGAACAGTCGGTCGTCCTTGATAAAGGTCTGCATCAGCCTGTCGCAGTCAGAAGGAAACAGACTGGTCACACCATAGGCCTCGGTGGCACGGTACAGCAGTGTCCATTTGGGATTCTGTTCTGGGTTACTTGGCGCTCCTGGACTGTGGTTCACCACTGTGAGGTTGAGGATGTAGGTTTCATGGTCAAGCACCAGCCGAGAGCTGCCTTGGTAATTCCCATCCACATAGTAGATGCGGAAACCTGGATGGAGAAATACATTTACGGTTTCTCAGCTGCGTGTTGCTTCTGAAATGTTGGGCGATCACTCAACTAGTTTATGAACTCACCTGGGTTAAGATTAATGTAAGTAGTGACACTGGGAGCAATGAATGCCACTCCTAATGGGCGGGTCATTGTCGTCTCGTCATAGAACATTTGGAACTCATCCATGTGTGTATGGCCAAAAAACTGTCCAGTAACTGTACTTTCATATCTGGAAAAAAATTTATAGAGGATGTTAAACAAGAAAAAGTGAAAACTTTATAATTTGCCACATCTCTCTTCTGATTGGTAGGTTGCAAAAAGTTTTGCATGCAGCTATTTTAACAACAGACCTTTAAATAAAAAAAATAAACACAGCATGCCTATTTATTAACTAAAATCAGACACACAACTAATGCTAGTAATAAGTCTATAATCATCTTCACATCTGCAATTTATACCAAGACCCCCAGACTACTGATACTATGGATTGCTATACTATAAAGTGCCATGACAGTTAATAGATGGCAGCTACAATAGTCATATCATATATTAACAAGAAACCACTGCTGAGTGTTCAGAACATCATGTCCTCAGTGTCAACAGCAAGTAAACAAAAGTAGCTACCTATTCACAATGTGATAGTAGTTCCAGCTCCAGCTGCCAAGACACAGGCCAGGTGGGATGTGACCAATGATATGTACCTAAATAAAAAAGGAGGACATTTCACCGCGTAAAAGATTATCGCACTAATAAAAAAATATGTTTTATTGCAATTGCATGCTCATACCAGCGACTACAGGGAAGTAAAAAGAGAGCCATAGAGTCATTATCCAACTTTAGCATCACGCACGTGTCCAAAGTAAGCCATGGACCTGAGCCTCATTAAAACCACGACGAGTGTTCCATCAGCTTTACAGCGTTAAGTGACCAAACTGGGCCAACGTCTTCTGCCTTTTGTTTTTGCTGCTCTACTCACCTTCTCTCCCTTATTCTCACTTTCCTGGAGAATGTGGACCAACCACTGCAGCTGGTTAGCAGGATCTGTGGAGTTCACCATCAGCCAGAAGTTCTCTCGAGCACAGAAGTTCATGTTGAGAGAGACCACCCTCAGACCAGGCTGAATCTCCACTGTGTAGAATCCTCCATATCTGAAATGACACCCAAAAAGACAGCTGAAGCACTCAAAGTAAAATTCAGCTCTGGGGACACCCATCACAATTCTAAACACTTATAGGGAACAAATTCTGAGAATTGTGATCACTTCTTCCCCCCGCCCCCATCAGTGGGATGTGAACCACGACCAAAAGTAAAACTTCAGGAACAAAACGTCTAGCATAAACACCATTTATGATCTAAAACAAAGCCTTTGCTTCTGTGTTTTTAATTTAACAGCACTTATGTCTTATCTACAGGGTGGCCTGACCTGCAAAACAACATCAACACACATTTAGATAGAATTAAAAAAATAAATAAAAATTTAAAAACATGAACCTCAAAGTCTTCAAAGCCTGCTCTGGTAACCATGGTGCCCATTCCTCTGCCATTGTATCGTAGAGCCAGGCGCAGGATCTGTTGCCATGGACAAAGGGCGGGGGGAAGCTGTTCGCTGGTGTACTCTCGTGGTTCCCTACAGCTGGATAAACTGTCACATTAGGTCCCAGGTACCTGGACAGAAGATTAGAAGAGTCAACAGCTGTTTGGAACAATTCCAGGCAACGCATGACAAACATCAGACCAAAGCGGCAGTAAAAACATCCAAAATGTTATCAACATGTTTTGAGTCAGAGTACAAGGCCACTTAGAGCAGTTTTTAATAGGCCATTGGCATTTCTGGATAAAGCAGTGTCTCCAGTTTAACCTCTGACAGCTAAGTGGTAAAGTTATCTGCAGTGATAGTAAGGCTACACATCCATTATATTAAGTGTGAAAGTAGCAATTAGGTTTTATTTTATGTAAAAAAATATATATATATTTTTTAAAAGTTATTCCTAAAGAAATATTACTTGTGGATGAGCCTGGAGATGACTGTAAGCTCTGACAGCTGCTGTTTCCTGGTCTGAGCCCAAACATTGTGCGCTGGTATGTCCCCGGTCCAGTAGACCCAGTCCCAGGGTCCGTCTCTGGCAGCATTTTCCAGGAGGTTCTCCACCGTCCGTAGAGGCAGGTCACACTTACTGTAGGTTCCCCAGTACCCAGCCTCCCTCCGCCTCCACCTGGGAGCATCTGAGTCTTTACGACAACACAGAGGGTCCTTGCAGTCTGCCATGCTTCCGGCTACATACTCCTGTGAGTAGAGGGGATTATTATTAATTTTTTTTAGACACTGGCCTTGATACAAAACCCAGTCATGTGACTTAAAATCATCCTGCTGTTTTCTAGTTAGTCATTCCAAATTTCCTGGGAAAACTGCAACATTTCTTTCAAGTAAATCAGTAACTTCAACCTTTGTTTTTGGAGGGTAGATTGTGGCCCTTGAACTTATACTGTCTACTATAAACACAAAACTGCATTTAATGCACGTACTTTGTGACAGATTAACACATTAGGGACTACAGATAACAGAGCATTCAAAAAGAGGGGGATTTGCCAGTATCAAACTGTGTGCCAGCACTTGCTGCGGGGGTGATTATTTCAGATCAATTGTGTGTTTTCTAATCCCTCAACGACACTCACCTGGTCCCAGTGGATGTCAGTTATAAACAGAACTCTGCTCTGTGGAGATCCAGTTTTGGGAGGAGATGGTGGTGTAACAGGGGGCTTAGGGACCTTGGGCAAGGTGAGATTCCAGGAGGCGTAGATGTCGAATTTGCCACAGGAAGCACCCACCAGCAGGGCGCACGCTTCAGTGGGCCACAGCAAGGACTGTTGCAGAGCCCGGATGAAGTCATCCCTGAACAGCTCTGTTATTTGTCGACAAACATGCTCATCCGCCAGATGGAGACGGACACAAGCCTCACCTACTGCACGTGCCACTCGCTCTTCATTAGCATCACTCTGAGAGGTAACAAAAAAGGCAGAGTAGGATGAGAAAAGTGAAAATCCAAGTCAATACAACCTCAACCTTCCTGAAAAATTAGCAAGCTGAAAATCAGTTTGAATCTCAAATTCCAATTTACTAGACCACAATGCAACGCTTGACATTATACACGAGTCTCACTCTTGGATGGGTGAAAAATTTTAAGTGCAATAATTACACTTTTGATTTGAATAAAAAGTAATCCAGCCAATTTAGGAAGAATGTTTTTGGAGGTCAACAGCTGTTTGCTATTGGGTGACAGGAGCACTTTAGGTCAACAAAGAGACCATATGATCAAGATGTCTCAAGGAGTTTTTTGTGCTAAGTCAGCTATAATTTAAAAAAAAAAAAAAAAAAAAAAAACACAGCATATATAAACATGCAAGGTATTTAAAAAAAGAGAACAAGAACTTGACCTTCTATATATGGGGGTCTCGGGATCACATGGCACATTTGTTTGCAAACTTTAGTAACCCAGTATAAATTAGTCCCCATATAATTGGTATTAACTGATATTATAAGTAGTGCGTTTGCATAGAGCAACAGAATGTTAGTCACGTCATCATCTTACCAAGATAACTGTACTTAAATCACAATTTTAAATCAATAAATGACCTTGAATTCAATATTGAAGGTAGGATTTATAGCTAGGCTGTTGTATTAAACTGCATTAATTTGAACTAGGTGTACCTACTAAACTAGTAACAGAGTCTTGAAGAAGATATAACTGTACTGTGAAAATGACCTTGCTAATTATGAATGTATAGCTGTGTTTAAAAAAGGGATCAGAAGGCATCAGTGCACAAAGCCCAGCCTCCTCTTTAGTAGCCCGAGTGAGACACATGTCCAAACATTACCAGGAGGGCGATATCAAGGATGGTGAAGACTGCTTTGCACAAGGGGCAGGTGACATTTCTCCAGTTAAACCCGACCCGTGTGCGGCTCAGCTGCTCCAGGAACACCAGCCGGGGCTGCTCGGAGGTCGGTGCGGGTTGACCGGGCCCAAACAGCGGCAACATTAACGCCACAGTGCAGGTTATTAGCACCGAGGAGGGCAGCAGCGTGGGGAGCCTCATTGTCGGGATTGACAGCCGGTGTCCTCCGAGAACCGTCTGTCGGCAGCCTCTCTGAGAAACATGCAAACAAAGCAGAACAAACAGCGAGCAGCGTCAAGGAAGTGACACACACACACTTCAACTTGAGAATAAATAACTCACATTTAAGCTGGTTTCGATACAAGACCGGCAACTATCCGCTAACAAAGTAGCTAGCTAGGCTTTTACCACTGTACCTTCAAACTAGTGCAAACCGAGGGGGGTCTTCGTCGTCCCAGGTGAGGTTAACACGGTCCCACTGAAAGTACCAGCCGTGCTGTGTGTGTGTGTCCGTCGGTCGGCAGCACACTTCTTGTTATGATGTGAACTTCTCTTTCTCTCTGCTCGGTCTTGTGAAAGGAAAGTCAGCTGACTCATCACGTGCCAAACTGATTCCCTCTTTTTTTCTTACAAGCAAATTGTAACGCACCGCAGCTGGGTCATCATACTTGCTTCGACACTGAGACGCTAAAGTCCCGAAAGGTGATAGTTTTGTGCGCAAAGCTTACTATCTTAATGTTTGCACAAAGTTGTTGTCTTGTTTCCACGGAGCCCCTAAAGTCCCGTCAGGTGATATTTTAGATCAACATGAAGTATGCTGGTCAAGTTCATACTTTCACTGCAGTAACTAACGCTGCGTTAGTTAGTCAGTAGCTTTGACCAACAATTTATCATACTACACATTATCATCATAAAGCCAAGTTACACCCACATCCATGTACACCCAAATAAATATAAAATATAAAAATGTGAGATTTTATTTGATAGCTGACCCGGCATCAAAAAAGCTTATTGACTCCTACAAAGCTAATACATCACATGTTCTCTGAGAAATCTGCAACCATAAGCACATGAGCTGAGCTTGAAGGTTCACCAGTGAAGTGAGACATTCTAAGCACACTTTTTGTAAGTTTTCTGGAGCTCTCAGCCCCATCTTGTGGCCTTCATCAGCAGAGAGTTTGCTCAGTGGACAACAACTGAACTACCGTCATCTTTATAAACCCCTGCACTGTAGAAAGCTTCAACACTTTCCAGCAAGCCAACCTTGTACAAAGAATTATTTTTGTAAGCACTAAGTGTTTCACAAAAGGAAGATGCTGTCTAAAAATGAAAGAACAAGGATTTGTCATAAATATAAAACATTTATTGCATTGGTATTTGCTAATTTGTATAAAAGCAATGTTTCTATACACATTTCTTTGGATCCGTTTCTGTCTGACTCATCACCAATCTTTCAGTGAACACGTTTCAGCCGTAATAAAAGAGCACATATGCTAAAGAACATTTATACCTCAAATTTAAATTATACAAGAAAAGCAATATAATACTTATTTGTTTGAGTTGTGTGGCGAAAGTGGTCTCTGACATTATTTACAGTAGCTTAGCAGATACATGATAAGTGAAGATAGAGTGGTTCTATGATAAAAACATATGGTAATAGGAGTGCACAGATTGCTGCGAAGGCATTCACTTCTCCTGCATCTTCTCCAGGATGGGGACGATCATGTCAAACTTGGGTCTCTTGGCTGGGTCTTCGTTCATGCAGAGCCTCATCAGCTTACAGATGTGAGGGGAAATCCCCGGTGGAATGGTTGGCCGGAGACCTTCGAGAGCCACCTGAGAAATGGGGCGAGGTGAGATACAAAAGGTAACCTGTGAAAAAGCCTTGGGATATTTTGAAGGTATGGTGTTTGGTGCTGTATACAGACATGTGGATGTGAACATACAGTACAAGCTTGTGGGTGGATGAATACTGCGCCCACTTACCTTCATGCCTATCTCCATCTGTGAGAGGTCAGCAAAGGGGACCTCTCTGGTAACCAGCTCCCACAGTAACACGGCAAAGCTCCACATGTCAGCAGACCTTCTGTTTATGTCTTCAGGCCTCTTCTGCAGGGCTGAAAACCAGAGGGACAAGGAAAACTATAAACACAACGGGATAACTCATTTGTTGGGCTTGTTTTTATTCTGTAACACGGGCAACACCCCAGATGACTACCACTAAACTGGGACTAAATTATAGAGTACAGTATGTTCCTTACTAAATGACTCATAAAGTCTGAGGAGGCAGAAGGCAGAAGGGAGATGAACAAAAAAGGGAAAAAAAGGGATATACACCTTCAGGGGCCATCCACGCTGGAGAGTACATACGACCAGGACACTGGAAGGAGAACTTGGCATCTGCCATGCTTATTCTGGCTGTCATGTCCTCATCAATCTGCAAATCAACCCCATCAGCTTGTTACTCACAGGATAACCTCAAGTAACAGATTCAAATCTCTTTAGTTTATAATTGAGGTTGCTTATTAGTCAGTCTAAAGGTGTCTTACCATGACATGCTTACTGTTGAGGTGAAGTCGTGAAACCATTGGTTCCAAGGTGTGCAGGAAAGCCATGCCACTGGCAATGTCCAATGCAAACTTCACTGCTTGGCTTTGGTCGACCACCAGAGCTGACGAAGAGAAAGAAAAAAGACAAAGACAGAGGGCATAAACTTCCAAGTCAAATTTGAGACATTTTTATTTTAGACACATACATTATCACGAATGACTTACTAGTGCCCTGGTGCAGTATGTTGAAGAGGGATCCGTATGGCATGTAGTGGGTAATGATGATGGGGTGAGGGGATGGAGGTGCCTGACAGGCCCCAAGAACAGGCAGAATGTTTGGATGAGAAAATATCCTATGGAGACATGATAGAAAGAGACAGAAAGTGTGTGTAAAGGCAAATGAAAGTACATAATTATGTATTCCTGGACAACCCAGGTCTTTCTTAGATGATTAGAAATGAACAATTTCATGGTTTGGAAGAAACCCCATTAAGACATGTCCTAAAAGCTTACTCTGCATGAAGAAAACTCTCCAGAAACCCAGGCAATCATCCGTGGCACTTTAAAGTTAAGCTGAAGCTCTTTCATTTTTGAAATACATGTCCGATTATATGTGGCCTCTGAATTTTTCAGCATACTCATCCGTACTTCAAGTACTTTTATGTGTGCCTTAATTCTTAAAAGAGGACGAAAACTAAAGCCAACATGAAAGCACACTGCCAAGTTCTTCCAATTCCACACTCTGCCTTCCCGCTGGGGCTTCATTCTTTTGAATTGGCCTGCTCAAAGGTTTCTTCATTTTTGTCTTATATGCAAGTTTTTTCTGTCACCTAATGAGGGTCTGAAGTTGGTTGGACTGATTAAGCTGCTGAGTTGCTCCTTTTAAAATATGCACGTACACCGCCATAATTATGTCAATAATGATTGACCGAATGAATGCAGAGGTCCTTTGAAGGGGCCCTGCGGAACCCGTCTTAACATGCCTGTATGACTGCTCTTAAAATCGTATGCACATACTTGTTGCCTTTGGGGCAATAATATGGTGCAACAGCCATTAAAAGCACAATACACACACTGATACAAGAACACCAACGTGAAAAAACAGGATTCAAAATGAGTTTTCCACTATGATTGATGTAGTTCCATGTTTTGATGGATTTCATGTTTACTGTAATGGAAGGAGGTTTGCAGAATTTGTTTTTCAGATTGTAGTGCAGAATGCGTCACAGAGTAAACAGCTGCCAACACATGCTTCAACACAACACCATCCACAACCAATTTCCTTGACCTCTAGCAATAAAAACTCCTCTCCTTGTTGCACCAGATTTAACATTTTCTTATTTAAAATAGTCTTTGACCACGGCGACCTCAATGGCCGCCAACCAATCACATCCATCGTCACATTAGCACTATGTTTACCAGGATGTGATAGACGTTGTATGGCTCAGACAAACTCTGAAGAGACTCAAACTGCAGAACCAAACGTGTTAGCCTCAGTTTGTGCAAGCAAACAGATTGACAGCATGTGATTCCCATAATTGAACCCTAACAGCTCTATTCTGTGTGCAGTAGTTACTGTACATCTACTGATACTCTCTTTCAACTAACTCAAAAAAAGAATCAACATCAGTTGTCACACAAGTTGACCTCGTGATGATGATAAAATAACAGGATATTGTGCAGCTCTAGCAGACACAACAAGACAATCTGTTACAAGTCAACCAAAACCGCCACGATAACTCTTTCATTATTAGGACACTGACGTTTAAATTACCTGAGTTTCGGATGCTCCTCGTTGAAGTCTCTGCTCTTCCTGGTGGTCCAGTCTCTCACCTGAAGCACCTTAACCACAATCTCATCCCCTTGCCACCGACCCTGCCATAACTGCAGAAAGAGCACACAGTCGAATAAACAACTGGGGAGCTGAAGATTTATTTTAAAGACTGACACAGCACTAAACACAGAGTGCCACTGACCTCACCGGACTGGTTTTCATTGATTTTTGCCAGGAGTGAAAGCTGCTTATAATCAATACCAGCCTGCTTGTTGAGGGTACCGTTACCTGAAAGAGCCAGAATCATGAATAATCAAACAAACATCCTTACTTCATATGATGATGGTACTTTTTATGAAGTGAGTAACTCACGAGGTCGTGTTCGCATGGTACCCTTCCAGAAAGTTTCCTTATAGGGGACTTTGGTCATACTCTGGCCCATTTTCTCTGCCTTTTCTACACAATAAAAAGTAACAATACAAAAATTAAGCGGTGATACATTTATTTATTTATTTTTAATCATTATAATGATTTACTTTTCCTTGGAAATAAGCCCATAAATAACCTCTGACCTTGTAGCAGCTGTCTTAGGTGAGGCTTGGCCTTGTCCAGAGGTGTCTGTCCATACCTGTTACATACACACACCTGGGCACCACTGGTCACCAAGTCCTAAAAAAGAAGGGTTATGTGTGATGCGCAGGTTAGAATTTAAGCATAGGATTTGGATTAAAAGCAACCACACTGACAAAAAAGCACTGTAGTGTTTGTTTCTCCCCAGAAGAGGGCCTTTTCAGCCAGCAGAATGTGCTAAAAGAGGTGGAGTGTCTGTTGGTGTATTGTACTTTACCTCTGCCACCTCGTCTTGGCCCCAGAAGCAGGCGTAGTGGAGTGGCGTGTTCCCATGCTCGTTGACTGTATTGGGGTCGGCTTTGCACTGAATCAGCTGGCATTGCACAGATCATAAAGTCATTAAAATGAAACAAAGCAAGTTTCCTCCCCCCAGACAGTGCAAAACGAGGCATGAATAGTCCATATGTAACCACAGTGTGTTTACCTTTGCCACAATATCTCTATGTCCATGACTGGCGGCGAGATGTAATGGGGTATCATCTCCACGGTTCATCACATTAATACGAGCGCCTCTCATGATGAGCATGTCAACAACTCCACTCCTCCCTTCCCTACAAGCCCAGTGGAGCGGGCTGAAGCCATGGTCATCACTAAAACACAAGACACACGGAGAGAATGAGGAGCAAAGAAGGACACATCCCAAATTCATTTGCCAAGTGTTAAACTTGCTTTAAAGTCTATTTTGAATATTTTTACAAGATGACACTATTTGCAGGTCACTTCCCGTGAAACATGCACAAGAGGCTGCTCTCTTAACAACTCCGGTTCAGGTTCTCAAACCCACTACCTACCAATCTTTATTTAGACTTAAGCACATGCTTCCTCGCGTCGCAGGCAGTCTTTACCCATCTGACGACTGGCCTGGTGATAAATATGTCTGTGCGAGCTGGAATGCCTGCTAATTTACGCAAAATCGCCAACACGCAGACAGCGTACATAGCACTGCTGCAGTCTACAAGGAGCCGAGCTATCACCTACATGTGACCGGGCCCTTCACCCAAGTGACTCCTTTACATTAGCTGACCCCGAGGCAGCTGCTGGGGCTTCTCGCAACTCCCCGCAAAGCCACAAACGCTACACTCTGTTTAACAATAAACCTCAAGAGGGCTTGCATAGCCTGTAGGAAAGGGCGGCAGTACTAGCTCACACTAAAGTGAAGTAGCAGTAAGTCATATTCTCTGTCAATTCTGATCCAGCACCGTGGACAGACAGGTCATAGTATGACCAACCCTGTGTGCTATAATAAGTAACGGGTAAAAAAACTCAGGAATGACAGAGCGGAAAATACACAGTGGAATCTTCAGCTACACATTCTCTGTGAGTCTCCCTCTCTCTTTTTTTTCTCTGTGTCTTCTTCAGTCACACACAACTCCAGGGGGAGAGATGGCATTTAATGTTCGTCTCAGTGGACTAACTCTCCAGTTCCTACTTTCTGCATCAAAGATGTGGGGAGGGGGGGGCACATTTTCCCACCAGGATATAACACTTATTACACATTATTGGATATTTTAAAGGAGAAAAAAAAGGGCCGGTTCACACACACAGTTGAGCCTCTTCAGATTAACAGCCAAAGCAGGCCTCCAGCATAATGACTGGTCTTTCAGATGTTTATGTGGGACTGCAGCTAGCTGCCTGAGAAGCTCTGTCAGCGGAGGGCCTGGCCCTGTATGGAGTTGAACAGAGGAAATGGCCTTGGCTGTTGCGTGGTTGGCTAGCAGCTCTGCAGCCCTCAAAGTCAACGTCAACAAACTGCACATACTGTATATGGCCTGGCCCAAGAATGAGATAACCGAGGTCTTCAGCAGTGAGGTCTTGTAGCTCCTTACGAGCAAGGAAATTATAAAAACAGGCAGACGTGCTCGACATATCCTAAATGTTTTAAAAATCTAATAGGGCTGCAACTTGTGACCATTAATGACCATTAATCTACCACTCTTTTTTACCATACTTTTTAAAAATATATAATGTCAAAAAGCCCATCACCTGTTCCCAGAGAACAGGGGGACATTCTCAAGGTATTTTTTTATAATTGTTTTTATCTGACCAACAGTATAAAACTCCAAATATTCCATTTAAAATGACATGTGCAGGGTGAGTTTTAGGTTCAATGCTATTGTCTGAGTCATTTACGTCACCGCACAACCACGAATCACCCACTGCTTTTTATACACACAGTTTTGGGGGGTGACATCATAAGGAGAGAACTCTAAGAAGGAAAAGGAAAAAAACTGGAATGGAATTACCAAAGCTGGGTGACGTTCAGCAGTACGTGGAGTTGCAGGGAGAGCACAATATGGAAAGTATTTGACCACCTCCAATGTGCCAAGGATTTCTTTATATGCGCACACACACACCAGCACAGAATCACTCAGCCACCATACCAAATGTGGTACGTTTGTTATAAAGTCAGCTCCATTCATTAGAGGACCGTAGCAAGACTCTAACATCCAAGAGACGATAGAGTCTTCTTCAAACACTTAAGTACTTGAGTGAAGTGTGTGAAATTATATCCGCTTACCCCAAGTTGAGGTCATTCTCTGTGTTGTCCAGCCACAGACGAACAGCAACAGAGTTTCCTTCTCGGCACTGTGTGAAGATGTCATCCATGGTTATGCTGCGGGTGGCCTCTCTTGACTGTGTGCTCTTTCAATCCCTTTTGAGATCAGGAACATGTAGCCTGCAAAATGTGTTGCACAAAGACTCCTTGTATAAGAGACAAAGTATGTTTTTTTGTTTTGCTCCCTTTGTACAATGGATTTTGCCATGCACTGCACAACTTCCAGGGGACTGATATAGGCAGGGAAACAGACATCACTCAGTGTCTTTTGAGCCTACTTTTACTAAGTTAATGTCCATAATGGGAAATGAATGCGTATCCACTCTTGTGACTGTGCGTCCGAAGCCTGGCTGTATTTGTATAAAATTGTATATTTTATAGTTTGTCTTTAATGGTATCAGTGTATTCCCACACATTAATGTTAATAGTTCACCAATCTTTGAGTCAATATACTGATTGTTAAATGCAGTATTTACACTGCTTGCTGCACAAAGAAACATAAACAGCCAGCCAAAGTCCATCGAAATGAAATTATGAAGTAAAGTACTGAAATAGCTGCACATTCCTACATTTCCCTTTGGCTCTATCCTCCTCCGTAGAAATCGGATGGGCTGGCCTATTGGATCACTTTTGAAATCTATTGTTAAAAAGTCAAAGTGAAGTTGGACATCCACAACAAAACGTCCCCCGAACCGCAATGGGGGAAAACAACTATTAAACATAGAAAAACGTTCTCAAAACTCTTACCAGATGCGAAACGATCGATTTCTTCTCAGTTTCTTTTTCTTTCTCTTTTTCCCCCCCGAAAGTCTGTCGTCTCCTCAAATGTAAGAGCAGAGAATAGTAGGTCTGAGTCCACGCCCCGCTCCTCCGAGTTGATGTGGGCTACTGGTGAGAAGTTAGAGGAGCTCTGCTACTGGCAGCCCACGTCCCGGGACACTGGCGCAACAGCGCCCCCTGCTGGAGGCAATGCAGTGCCGCTACATCCAGCGGCAGAACTACAGGGCGCCGACAATAGCGAGGTTGTGGTGGACGGATGTAGGCCCTTTTTTTTTTTTTTAAAATGACATTTATTAAGCATTTGTATTTAACTGTAATGTGTCACTTCCGTACATGAACTACATCTTTGTGTTCCAAATGCATGGATATGAAATAAACAACTCACGAAGAAAAAATAGCCACTAGGGATGTAGTGGAGGCAGAAATCCAATATAATTATATAATATAAAATAATTTATTAATGATATTATTTATATAATAATTATAATATAATATTAAATTATTAATAATGATATTTCGGTATAATTATTTATTTATTTATTTCGTTCCTTGCCGTTTAACCAACGTTATAACATCTGTGATCCATAGCCCATATTGGAGCCTCAACAATACTACATTTTTTGTTGCTGATACTGATGTCCACAATTAAGAGAAATTTTTTTAGGAACCCAAACCGTTTTTGATGAGGATCCTTTAAATGTGATTTGACATATTAATGGTAGCAGTAGTATTCACATAGGCAAAAAGCACAGGTGTTACTGATATGACTCAGTTCTATACAAGTGTTCAGTCATCATTCATTTCATCATTTACACCTGTGCTTTCTACTGTGACATGTCAAAATGTCTTGAGTGAATAAGGCCTATATCTTCTGAATCAGAGATTTTACAGTTTGAAAAATAAACGTGTCAGTGCTCTCTGGTGGCCAAACTATGTAATAGCGACACTGTGTCTAAATGACCGAAAACATATCTTTGGTTTCTTGCTACTTATTGGCCAACATGTATACCGATACTAATATGTCTGTCAGGAGCCAATATCGGCCTATGTATCGGCATGACTGATATATTGGTCGGCCTTTATGCTTCATCAGTAATAAATGTTGGTTAAAATAAGCTTCTCCGGAGACATTTTGACATGTCACGGGAAGAAAAAGAAGTTTAAATAATAAAATAAATGATTTCATCTGAATGCAATCTCGCTGCTTCAGGCTCAGGGTGCTGTGTTGTGCATGGTGGCTCCCTGTCACACTGTGTCATGACTTATCGGGACACTTGAATAGAACAGAGCCGTGCTTAATGTTATTAGTTACACTTGTCCTACTGTGACAGGTCAGAATGTCTGCTGTGACAGATGCTGGATCTTTGAGGCTGATACCAAAGTTAATACATCTGCTGACATAAATTTTCTTATTTTTATTAAAACACATAACACATATATGTATATATATATATTTATACATACCTTTTTTTATTATAAGAATACCTTTAATTTGGTTATTAAAGAATAAAGACGAATATATGAGCCCAACTAATCGGTGAAAGTTAATATAGGCCAATATGTCAGATGGCCTCTGTTGCATCAGCAATATATGCAAATCAAATATAATTTGTTTTATATTTATGTTACAATAGGTTGGACAATGACATGACCATATTATCCAACCTGGAACATCAGTGGTTTGATCCAATAATTTTCATACTTAGCCTAAAATTATTTCTTCTACCATCCTTAACTGTCACAGCTGACAGTTATGCTTAAGAACGTGACCTACTTTGTGGTTTTTGGAATAAAGCCACTGGAAATGCTGTTTTAAGATCGCTTATCATGGCCTTGCTGCTGGATTATAAAGTGTAGTGTGTTTAGTGGAAATACAGGAAAGGACTGGAGAGGTGGTGATAATTGACGAAGGTCATGAAATGAATTCCCACCCACGACAGTGAGAGCATGTGGAATACGCCCCTCCCACTGCTGCGTTAGGGCATCCAGCAGCAGGAGGACCTCTAATGTTTTCAAACAACAACTACAATAGGCTGTCAATTGAACCTTAAAAATAAAGAAAACTTTAAAAAAAAAAAGTAATGAATATTATTTTTATTATTGAAGACCGACATATTTCTGAATTTAATGTGTACTCGTTCAAAACAATTAGCATGACTGAGTGTTTTCCTTGCTGCTGAAAGTCCAGACTGAAGTCCAAATATGATGAGCCTCCACTGTCCAGGCTGCGGTTTGATGCTTGTGGAGCTTTGAATTGCAATATCACTGCCATAACTAAAATTATTTTTCAAAATCACATTACACGCACACACACAAACATTCACTGTTACAACTTCCTTCGTGTGTTTGCTTCTTACCACAAAGCGTTTACACCTAGGATTTATAAAGTCTGCATATTTGTTTTTGTTAACATTTCTGACAGTTTGCAATACTGTCGGAAGTCACTATAATATATATTTAAATAATCGATATGCTTATGAAGGACATGCTTGACTATGTTTTCTTACCATAGGTGTTCATGTTATTTTCCTGGTAGGTCACAGGGCACTAGAGTTGCAATTGAAGATTATTTTCATAATCATTTTTTTTTTTATTTTAGTTTTAAAAAAATTAAAAAAATAAACAATTCCTGCAAGTTAAGAGTCTAATGTGAGGTCTTCAAGTTGCTAATTTTGTCAAACAAAAAGTGAAAAGAGTTTTAGTTCACAATATGAAAAATGGAAAAAGCATAACAGTAGCCAGAAGATGTTATAAAAAATGATGATATTATGTATAATAGTTGTTGAAAACTTTATAAAGTCAATACTTTATGTAAATCTATCAATCAACTATTCTTTTCAGCAATACGGAGAATAGCACATTTGGGACTAGCAGTGACGAGTCAGGGCCACATTGCAGTTTGACCACCGGAGACAGACCGACCATCACTACTGGCCTGACGGCGGGGGAACCTCTGGGGCTCTCTCTGGGCCTGCCAGGCTCTCAATGGATTGAGACACTGTAGGTGCAGCTACTGTTGACACAGGAACGTTTCCTGATAAGGAGATTGGTTTAGATGGTATAAACACAGGTGCTGAGATCTCAGACTCAATTTGGGCACCAGCTATTGGCGGCAGAGGAAAGCTTGGTGTGTAAGATGGTCCATTGCTAGCTTCATTAAGCGCCGATAGATTCACTGTTTCAATCGCAGGTGAGAGTGGCGTGGCAGCTGATAATTTGACTTCTGTGGAGCTTGTGGATTTGGTCAGAGCAGCGTCAAACTTGGCTGGAAAATCCAATCCTGCTGGCTTTAGGACTGAGCCATGGGCCTTTGTTCCGACATCGTCGATCGTCATTGAGGTAAAAGGTTGATCCAACAGCGAAGGTACTTGTGGAGATAAGGTGACGGGGGTTTGAGATGCTGGTGAGGCCTCTGTGGCAGGAGGCTCCACATATGCAGAAGCAGCCGCCTCTGCTGCCTTGGCACTTTCTGCCGCCTTGCTCTCCATCTCCTCCATCCGACGCTGCACCATCCGAGGCATCAGCTGCACGTAGGTGCTCATCAGGCGGTGGTTAGAGCGGATCAGCTTCCCCGCACAGTTGTCTACACAGCGCTCCTGGGCAGACAACAGCAATCAGAGGTGAGGAGTGGAAAGCTACAGTAAGCATTGTTACAAAACTAACGCAGTTTGAAAAGCGACGTTTATTATGTGTCGACGATTCACTAAATGGGCAATATATGTGGACAGGGGAGTCCATATCCTCGATTTTCATGATTCGGATTAGGCTCCCTCGTTGATCAATGAGACTTAAAGACTAGAGCACACAATGATACTTTAGACAACAGGGTGCTTTCACCTTTAGGGCAGCAGCTTAAACATGACAATGACCCTGATGCACAAAGCGAGGTCACTGAGCTTTACAGTGCCCTGACCTCAACCTCACACAAAACCCTAGTACGAGATGAATTGACTACAAGCCAGGCCATAACGCCTCACATGTGATGAGACGTCGCCCGAACTGATGCTCTCATGGCTAAATTGAGAAAGATCGAGGCTGTTATTATAGCAGCTTATTAATGCCCATGCTTTTAATGTGATTCTACACCAACACATACAGTAATGTTGTATGGGTGCAATACGTTTAGCCATGTTGTATGCACACACATGGCAGGTAAAGAACATGCGAGTGAAGGTATCTCACCTCGTCCATCGTGAGGTTTCTGTAGTTGAAGTTGCTGCTGCATCGCTGGAAGCAGCTTTCAGTCATGCGGTTGTAAACCAAAAGGAAATCCCGCAGCTGCAAGAGACACAATCACCCACACTTACCAACACCCTAGTCTATTTGCAAATAAACCCACTGTAGCCGACACAGCGTCTGAATGTGACTTACATTTCTAATTTGTTGGTCAGGATCCATCGTGATTCCGTCTGAAGTTGACTGCTGGTTAGCGTTAGCTACAATGCTAACATCGAGAGCCGGTCAGCTAATGAATTAAGTGTTTCCCGAAGCGTAGTTGTCCAAGGTGAATTAAACCACAATTCCACAAGATGACATCTACATGTCAGCTTTAATAAATCACTAATCGTACCCAAACATGAACTGATTCAGGGAATAGATTAAGATGGCATGACATTCACACGCGCGCCGCCATATTTGTAACAAAGATCGTCTTCGACCTGGAAGACGCTTCACTCGGTAACAAAAAAAAAACAGAAAATCCCGGTTCCATTTCCGGTTCCGACACTAGACGTTTTTTAAGTCACTTTTATTTGCATTGGGTAGAAAAAAAGTCATGATATTTTGTCTTATTACAATTTCCGAGGTTTAAACTCATGCAGGCAGGCAAACAAAAATAGTAGCTGGTACCTCATTATAGGAAATGTATTTCATCTGTCATTTTCTAAATTGTCTTTATTGTAATACGTCCATACTCTTCTTAACAATATCATTCTTAATAAAAACTTAGCTAAGAGTTGTTACAAGTCCCACCCCTTCACTAAACTAGCATACTGGTAACTAAGTGACATTAGCATTCATGGCATCCACGTTCCTGAGGGCCGCCTTCTCTGTTGCCGTTGTTGAACAATGTTATTTTAAGTTAATCATTGTAAAACCAACATTATTTTTGCAAGCATGCAACAACATGGCAGCTGCTTATTGCTAAATGCTGTTGTGTCACCGTCAAAAAGCTCGAGCTAGCTACACGTCGTCCTGGAGCCTGGACACATAAATGATCAAATCCCCCACTTCCCAATGCAAAGGTAGACCTACTGAAACAAAGTTGTTTTTTTTCTCAAAAGTATTGATAAAAAAATGCACTGCATTCATGGATTTGAACATATTGGGTTATCATATTCTCTAAATAAACCTGGGTTATTTATCTACACTTAAAATAATTTATGTTACCTCTTACCAATATGACAATCACGATGAAATCTGTCTCGGTAAGGCAGAAGCAGCGTGTGGCTTTAAAACCTGGAAACAATTGCTTCCAAACTGATTTCATTATCTAAAGCACTTTGTATTGTGCTTTAGGCCTACGTCACACAAAATATGTGGGTTTCTTTTTTTTATGTTAGGTGTGAAAGCCCAGATAGGAAGCATGAGGCTTTTATGCCATAGAGAAATTAAAGAAATCTTTCCATGATTAATCATGACCATAATAATTTCCTAACCTTCCTACGTAATTTAAATTGCATGAATTTCATCTTATTAAAGGTGCAATGTGTAACTCCTATGTAAGCCTGTCAGTCAGTCAGCTCTGACCTGAGGGCAGACAGGCGCTACAGTCACTCACTATTCATCCTAGACATTACGGGCCCAAACTGTCAGTTAGACCGCTAATTTACGTAGATATCTCTGCAATACAATACATAGACGTCTTAGACATAACGTCAACACTGTTTTACGTTTAAATTCTGGCATATATCACACATTGAACCTTTTAACCGTATGATGGCAGATCAAAAAAAACACACGTGACTCCATGTTAGTCATTTTGTCTTTTCTGAAATCTTTGCTCACATGTCATTCCCCTGCCCTCCCTTCATTTCCTGTCAAACGTCTTCTGTGCATTAAGCAAATGTGATGTGGAGACTGATGCAATGGTGTGTTAGGATTCTTTGCAATGGTGTCAATCACAATATGGTACTTACACCTATCTTTCAAAATCTAGCTGATATTAATTTACTCATGATGAAATTCTACTAATTACATTTTAAATGTAACATAGGTAAAGTGCCGGTCTCTATGGAAGCGAAAGGCAACTATTTCTAGGCACTATAGGAAAGTTAAAATAGTGCCTTGTTATTTGTCTTTTTATGTTCCTTCCCTGTATGTCTGCAATAGTTGAGGCCAAACATGAATCCATAGAGGGGAAATGAGGCCATGGTAAGTTTTTTTTTTTAAGAAAAGCTGTCATCAAACAGTAAGTGTTCTGCAGACCTCTGACTGCTGAGTTCCCTACAGAGCTCAGCTCCCTCAGCAGAAAGCAGGGCAGTAAATTATCCTTCCCAAAAAGGGGATTACAGAGAGGGAAATCATCATTTAAGCAGATGGCGCATTAGCTCATGAGTGCAATAAATTACAAAGCTAATGACCATTATTGTAACTTTGACGGGGAAGGGCCTCTGTGGGCGACATTTCCTACAATATAACATGACACAAAAGCAGATTCACATGTCCATAGGCAAGCATATTATTCAAGAAAGTATATAGGCTTGGCCATCGCCTACAGCATGGAAAACAAATGTCAAATTGTTTTTTCCTTCACCTTTCTATGAGACATCTGATTATGAGACTTCAAAAGAGTAAAAGATCTTCCATGTCCTGTGATGATTTCATGTTTACCTTGTCTTTCGCAACACATTGAAAGTTTCCACGCAGCCCTTGACCTCTAAATGTCACACACAGTTTCATTTTCCCTTTTTTATCCTCTACGTTTATTCCGTCCTCTACACCGAAAGGTACACCTTTTTGTTCGCCGGTTGCTCAATGCGGAGAGTTCAAGCGGTAGTTTGTTAGCATCAAAGAGGAAATTGTGCAAAGCTTTTTGAATATTCAAGGTGACACAGTTTTCATTCTTGCAGACACAGTAATGGACAGTCAATATATTTTCTTTTTCAGGTGGCTCATTCAGTTCTGAACTCTTTGAAACAAGAATCGTAACGTGATGTCTGCCTAATCTTGTTGCTCACTATCATGGCTAAAGCTGCCGATAAAATGATCCATGCCACTTTGAAAAGCCTCTGCTCCTGATAGCTGTGCGCATACAGCCCCATTAACATCTTTTCTTCCCTCATACTCTTGCTCTCCTTTCCACGCTCTACTTTTCCCATCCTCCCTCCTTCTTATTCCCTCATAACCTACATTCTCCCTCTTCATGTTCATACCCCTTTCTCTCTCCATGTCCTCTGTCTCTTGGGCTATCTGTTGACTGTTCAGGTAGATGCTACTGTGTGACACCATCGTGCTGGTGTCTCTGGAAGGAAGGTGAGCATCCACGTCTGCTTCCACCTCCAAGAAAGAATTCAGGGGGGGTGAGTAGTGGACTGGCTGCTCCTCTTCAAGTTTGCTTCCTCCCTGAGCGTGGGCTTTCTGATGGCGATTCTTCTTGTGTTTCTTTGCCATCTTTAGATTCAGCGAGGCATAATTCAGGTCAGGCTCTGAAGACTGGTTTCAGTGGAGACATGGAGACAAAATAGGTTTGGTGAAATGCTGTGTTTTTTTTTTAGGTGTTTACATTGATGAACAGAAAAAGCTGCAGCATTATGCATCCGTTCGAAAGGCCTTTTCTAGATCTTGTGGCTGTTGTTTTTCATGTATTTCTGTATGTCTAGCTTATTTTTAGAACACGTTGTGCTTAATTTTGCTCATTGGTTCACAGTTTCATTGACCACAATATCTATGGTGTCAAATGCCTTCCGTTTTGAAAGCAATTCTGTCAGCATGGGTTCAAATTGGTCTGCATCTAAATATTTACACACAATGCACAATGCATGCCACCATATATAGAATTTCAGTTTGAATGTAACACCAAGTATACAAGAAAAGCAGCATTTAGAAATTAGAAACTTGATGCATATCAAGCGATTGTTTAAGAATATGATCACAAACCCAGTTTTGCTTTAGTGCATGTTATATTCTCTACATCTCATCCTCCCTATTGGATATGCAAAGCTTTAGAGAGGTTTAAAAATGTCTTTATCATAGCATGCGTTTCACACAAAAACACATGTGCCAGTCTGGTATAATGAGTGAAAATGAATAACATCAAGCAGGAGAAAAATGAACCCTGCACCACAGTGCACAGCAGCATGTTAAAAATGTTTCCTTTATTTCACTCTGCGATTATGCTGTCAATCCCTGCACATGCTGTCAAATGTATAAAGAAAGAATACTTCTGAACATGCAGTCACAGCAATTACCTCCATACGATCTCTTGTGTGTCGCATGGTCATCATCTCATAGCAAACCTCGACAGAATCTGAACAAGTAAAACACAGGAGTTATGTTATGTATTAGAAAAGAGAAGAATCCAGATTTTATCCACGGACTAAATAAGAACAAACAACAACTCAGAATGTAAATGTAAAGGAAATTAAACAGTGGTTGAAAAGGAAATCTTTTCTTTTCTAAATGCATTAATTTAGGCATTTATCTAAAATGTAATCTGGATAAAATTGATCCAAATAAACGTTCAGCTTGTGTGAATACACAATGAATATTAAAACAAATGTGGCGACACGGCATTTGCAAAAATATGTCTACAAATACAGAAAAAGGCAATAGTCATATTATTAGGATTTTTGACAAAAATAAATTGTGTAGACAAACAATGTGCACATACAATTTTTTTTGTTTTTGTGTTATGCTGTTATTCAAAAAAAAATGCAATGATCTATTGTATAAAAAAGAAAAAGGCTCACCTCTTCTATCTGAGCTGATGTTTCCGTAGATTGGAGTCTCCTGCTGCTCATCATGATTAAGGTGATGTAAACATTGCTCGCTATCCTGTGATGGGCTTCAACGAGATATAGAGGAACAATTTCACACTTTATTTCTAGAATAAAATGGCACTAGTAGATGACAAAGGAAGAAAAAAAAATCTGCATACTTACTATTACTTATTACAAATTTTTGATGTATTGGCCTAATAATAATGGGCTGACTTGCACACATGATAAAGCCAAAGCATACCTTTCTCCTGTATAAGTGTCTGTGAAGCAGCACTTGTTTCTGTCTGTATGAACAAAATATTTAGCAAGTTAGAATTCCCTATTGTAAAAGCAGAGAGGGGTAAAAAAATAAAATATACAGTATGTATATAATAAAACATTGTTCATTTACATGTAACCATACCTTTGCACAATGTGGCTCTTTGTCGGATGCAGAAGATGACATTGAGACAGAAAGAGATCCAGAAGGCCAGAGATAACAGCACCAGAGCTATGATAATCCCTAAAAGACAGACAAACTGCATCTCAACACCTCAAACTGTTAAACTTGAAAAAGTGATGAGTTTTCTAAGTCAGTAGGATCAGTCGGACTTAATGTTTTATCAGCCAAATACTGTTCCTGCTCCTGTTTCCTCTGTACGTCTCAATGAAAAGCATTATTTTGTGCTCGTAAGAAATAAAGATGTAGTCAAATGCTTAAAAAAATCCTGGACCATTTCAATCCCTGACCTTTTAAAATGAAAAATTGTAGGAAAAAAGATAGATAGAAAGTAGCCGGTATTTATTTAAAATTATTAGTGTAATTATAATTGTATCTACTGTGTGCTACTGCATATGAAACATCTAAAGATGGCTTTTCAAAAAATTATTTTAGAGGCTAATTGGTGATTTCTAAAAGAAAAAGAAAATCTTAATGGAAATACGTACTGCATCAATATCAGCTAAACAATACTGTCAGATATCACAGGAAATTCATTCCAGTATTGTATATAATATCTCATACATGTCATAATATCTAAAGTAAAATAAATAATTTGGTTAAAAAGCGTCAAAAGTATTTCGGAAATCAAGTGTGCTGCACATGGTATGATAATCGAACGTACTGTGACATCAACAGACGAACGTTACGTGTGGATACTAAACTACGATAAACAGAGCAATATACCATTATATTCATAAGTTATGATTATCAACTCATTGTTGATATATTCTGTGACATACCCTTTAGAGAATAATTGAGCTTTTCCAGTTTTTGTGGCAAAAGCCACACTTTGCAGAATTATACCAAGGGATGCAACAGTAACACAAATGTAAAATATAGCAATATCAGATACACGTTTATAAATCTAAATCTAATTGAAAAAGGGCCAAAAGTTGTTCTGATCGTACCTGTCATGTTCCAGCCGTCTTGAACGAAACGGGGAGTCTGTCTGACACGACGGCTCTCAGGCTACAAGGCCTCACTGTGTTTAGTCAGTGAGGGGTGCTTCACTGTAGTCTATTTTTACTTTGCCTTAGTTACCTCTCTCTTCACAGTCACGTCACAGTGCTTTGAAAACTGCTCTTCAGTTACAAACAGGAAGCATCGTAACCTCATTCTGAAGGCACCCAGACTCGATGTCAATGTGAGGTACAATAAGATCTCAAATAGATCACCATATTAATGCTTTATAAATACCTGATAGATACTTCAATATCATGTGTTGTTATAATAACATTTCAGCACACAAACGAACAAACAAAAAACAACAACAACAACAGTGCACCCGAAAAAGCCAGAAAAATTCCACTCGATTCATTTGTCAGGTAAGAATTAAAAAAATATTTTGGTAATTAAAACCAACCTCTTATTGTAGCTACCTAACTTACTGAACCTGATTCTGAACATAACCCTAAAACCAAGTGTTCATTGTAAAATAAATAGCTACACTTGTGGTGACTTTGCGTGAGTCTCCACAGTGACCTGAATATCAAACACACATGTAGATATGGTTTGAGTACTGTACAATTAATTAACAATTAATTAATTAACAATTAATACTGTATATTATACCGGTCGTCTGTGTGTATTAAGAATGTACATACACCTTGCATACACACAGTACTCATGGTTTTGCTACTGTGGTCGGAAAATCAGAAGAAAAAAAAAGCAGTTCAGAAAGGTTTCCCAGTACAGCTAGAAGTGTACGTGTGTGAATGTGTGTGTGATCATTTGTTTTACTGAACAGCCAAATTAAGCAGGCTTCACAAATATTTGAAGTAAATCAACGAAGACATGATCAACACACAGGAATGAAACATTTATATAAAATCAGTAAATACTCCAAAGCCTGAAAAGATATATTGTTAACATTTCCATACCCCACTTTCTATGTATGTATGCAGATTGTATTTTTTCTATTTTTGCATCAGCACTAAACAGCTACATAAGAGGAAGTCATTGTGCTTCCGGGCAAGAAATCTTAAATTCCAGCTTTAACAGATGTGAATGTACTTGTAGAAGTACTATGTTTTGTTTCTATGCAAATACAATGCTGCATAAGATACAACAGGGGTGACTTTATTAGAATGGCACAATTCATATATAATATTGCAAGAATGTCATTAAATAAAAAGTCAATAAACACAAGCACCTGCAGTGTAATAGCTCAAAGTCAATTCAGAGTAAAAATAAAGCAGCTTTTATTTTTAAATACCATAGTACATACATAGCACAGTAGCATAGTAGCACAGATGCCACCCCAGATATATACACAGCACACATTTGTACAATTGTCTGCAATTACACATCAATACACCTTCTAATTCTGCATGTACCCCAAGGTAGGATACAGTTTACACTATATCCCTGCAAGTACTGCATTATTATATATCAATAAACATGTGTTTCATATCTTTAAGTTCTGTCACCGAGTTGCACCTTGAAGTGGGTAAAGGCTGAGTTGAAAACTCTTGGTGTCTTGCAGCTGTATACTTGATTGGAGGAGGAGGGGGTTTGAACGGAGGCGGTAGATCCATACTAGAGAGAGAGAGAGAGAGAGAGAGAGAGAGAGAGAGAGAGAGAGAG
>CALSBV010011010.1:964919-1012621 GCA_943590825.1 Bovichtus diacanthus
GAGAGAGAGAGAGAGAGAGAGAGAGAGAGAGAGAGAGAGAGAGAGGTTATATTATAGATCACGTGCATCTGTCAGAAAGTAGCAGAGCGACCGGGTTCACCCAATGCGTCTCCCTGAATAAGCGCAGGCAGTCGCAGGTGTAGGGCATGGTTGCATGGACAGATAACGAGAGATTTACCTCTCCTTTATCATTTTTCTCCTGTAGAGAAAGCCAACCACAGCCATCAGAAGGAGGATTGGAGCGATGATTAACGCCATCAACAGATGACTCCGTGCACCATCAGAAACTGAGAAGCAAATTCAGAGAAGGGAAAAGTGTCATTTTGGAGGACAGCTTAAGATGTGTTTCGAAGATATTGATCAGCTTGCTTTTGGTGAAGCCCTGCAGACTGCAACAAATACTGATAATAAAACTTTTTGCTTTGAGGCATAAAAGTGTGTCTCGCCGTCCTCCCCCTCAGCTGTCCGCATTTAGAAGTTGACACTCCTTTTAATGAGATTTCTACCTTGAGAAAGCATCTAGCCTGAGGCTGAGAAAACTGGAATCTACAAAGCAGCCTCCACATGTGATGAAGATGCCGATTGTGAAGGTGAAGAAACTGCGGCAGTACTTCATATTTAGTTTTCAAGATGAGCTTTTCACTCTGTTGTCTGTAGTCATGTGCTGCTTTTAAACAGTTCTTCTTTTTTACCTCCCGACACTGCTGCAGCTCGCCTCGTCTCGATTGCCACAAAAAAAACACTAACCACACTGTTGGCAGACGCCAAAGCAAATAATGTGCCCGAAACAATCTGAGAGCATCACTAAAAGCCTACTTCAGGCAAACAAAGGGATGTTGGATGATTCTGGGTCTCAGACAAAGACTGGAAATGCATAATGTAACGCATCGTTGAGCACATCATTTTTTGTTTTTTCTTCCTCAAACTGTATTTTTGTAGTGGTAAAATAGATAATGGTCACAGATTCTCTCGTTGAAATGTTCCATTCACATGAGGGAAAGAGAGCAAAACAAGTATCAGCCAACATGGACCACTCAACTGTGAAATATGGAGAAATGCTTACCTCCATCCTCCATGACTATCGTTGCATTTCCAGGGCTCAGGGTTGGGGTTGCACCAGGATTGCCTCCCATGGACTCATTCCTCGTCTCCTGTGTTGATCTGAACGCCTTATTATCATAACTTAATGTTGTGGATGGAATGCTGGGCACTGATTGGTCAAAAAAAACGGATGTGTTTAAATTGTGAGTCGGGTTACTCTCCTGATCAGTGGAGTTGTACGAGCGATAGAGGTCAGAGTGTGTGACAGGGGTTGACGTGACACCGATATGTGTAGAATTTGTTAAAGAGGTCATATGCTCTCCAGCTGTGACATTTCTGGAGTTTGGATTTGGATCATCTGTTACATCAGTAGCCATATTTATGATCGCAGTTACATTGCTGTCGACGGTTGGAAGCCCAGTGGTTGGCGATGTGGTCGGGCTGCTGTCTGCTGATTCGATCAAACCCTCCTCGGTAACAGTAGACTGTTGTGGCGTTGTCGAAAGATCTGAAAGTTGCAACAACAAAAAACATCACATCCATCGCATGGGAAGCTTAAAGCTCTCTTGACAAAAGTTAATGATAATAAAAATATATGACACTCATATCTGCACGGTCAAGATGCAACCGCTGAGCTTAGCTTAGCATAAAGACTGGAGGAGAACAGCTCGCCTGGCTCTGTCCCAAGGTGACAATCTACCTACGAGCACAAAGGATATGTCTAGTTTGTTTAAGCCGAACAAGCTGGAAAGTGAAACCTACAAGTTGTGGTTTTACAGGGAGTTATGTGCTCGGAAATATTTCTTCACCAGGTGCAGTAACTTAATGGAGTTCCTCCTGGTTGCCTGGCAACTGCCCCTGGATAAGCAATAGTCCGGCACACAACCGCGCGTTCAATGGTGAGCTGTCGATGTTGCACTTCGGTTTTTTGTACGCATTTCCCGATATGTCGAACTATTCCTTTAACAAGATTCACACTGGGAAGCTGAATGCAGAGTAGGAACAGTAAGTAATGCACTACGACACTTTAAAAACACCCTGTGCTCAGTTGCACATCATTAAAATGGAGCAAGTTGGAATTTATGAGCAGTATCTGTACAAATGGGTAAAATAAGGTAAAGAAGCTCATTAAAGAACCCGGACAGTGAAGCCATCGGCAAAGATTCCTGAGGCGAAGCTGTGGGCAGGAATTTTAAATTTAACAGTATGGTGTTAATGCATTCTTAACTAATGAGTACATGTAATCAGTGTTAATCCACCATTAATCTCCGCTCACATCCCCCTATGAGGCACAGCTGAGAAAACTATATTAAATGCAATCCAGTGCTGCGATGTAATGTGATCTAATACGTGATCTAATACGTGATCTAATACGCCGCTGTGTCCGTTTCAAGCAGCTTTTCTCAGTATTTTCCCAAACCTTCATTTTAGGCTGTACTACTCAAATCTGTCCAACAGATTGTGCTCTCACCCCATGTCATGATTTATAGATGCTGTTGAGTGTGTTTGTTCTCATGGTTTAAGCAGATAAGAAAGGATGAGCAGGAAGTGACTTCGGAGGCCTGTGTGGTTTGTGTTTTTTCTTTTGCTACATATTGACATTCTCGTGAGAAACATATACACAGGAAGAGACAGTAGACAGCCGGGGATTATTTTCTTGCTTAAGCACAGCCCACTCACAGCAGCTACATCACCAGTGGGGGCTGACAACATGCAGTTTGGTTGTTTTACAAATTTAAAACTGTTAATACTGATTTAGTTGGTTCAGTATTCACCCTAACACCGCAGGGTAATTGATTTGCGGCAAATATTTTCACTCTAAAAGTTTTGTAGTTCCCAATTTATTCAGTTACTGGTGCGTTCACATAGCTGGCAGCTTCAAAATCCTTTGAATCTCTCTCTCTTTCCTTTCAGCTAATTAAAAAATTAAATTGAGTGAGCTTCAGTATAATAACAAAAGTCAAGTATCAGCTCTTTGGTCCAGTGCAGTTTATTAAGTCATTCAGTCTCTTGGGCCCTCCACTAGATTTTTAATCCAGCCCTGAGGAAATGCTGAAATTGAGTATGACACAAAGAGAGAAATAGCGAGGCTCACCTGTCCTTAAGCTTGTGGTTGCTGTGAGCACCGTGATGATAAACTCTTTATGCAGACTTGTGTTTCCTGTGTTGACAGTCAGAATATAAACCCCTGAGTGAGCATCAGTCACACACCAGAGCTCCAGAGATTCATTCTCTGAAACCAGCGTCTTGTTCTAGGGCAAAACAAGATTATTCATGTAGCACATAGATACCTTTCCTATTGGAGGAGTTGTTTGTACTGTACACTTTGATGATCAAATATGTATAATGAATGAAGTGAAATTCATTGTAGGGGCAGCGATTGGCTGAGTAACCTCTTTTTTCTGCTTTCCGTTACCTTGGTCCACTTGTACTGTGCATCGGGGAGCACTCTGCATTGAATGGTCACGTTTTCTCCAGTGTGGACGTTCACAATTCTATCCACGTCGCACAATGTCTTAAGATCATCTAAAATAGAGAAAATGTGATATTCATTTGGATTGACAACCCAGGCATGCTTATGTAAGGCATCTGCTGCAATAATGAAAACACCAAATGATCAGCAAAAGATAACCGTCAAAGGCGATACAAATGAACGGCCCCCTCTGTAATTGTGATCGATTTTGTTCATAACACCCTTTCAGTTTGTCCCAGCTAAAAAGTAGGTAAAGGTGTACGAGGGGGAAATAAATAGGCCAAACAGAGGGATGAAAATAAATGATTGGTGGCAAACAAAGCTCTTGGATGTGTTTTTGCAATTATTACATACATTTGCTCAGAAGTAAATAAGTGCTGAGAATGTGAGAGGAGACGGCGCTCTGATGCAATCAAGAGTAACATGAAATATACGCATTGGACAATAAGGGAGAAAGTTACTGCACATCTCTTTCCAAATATGAAATCCTGTGCAGACTGCAGTAGCCGCTTGAGGTATGTTGGTATGCCTTTGCATGTACTTGCTTTTTCGTCTTACCTTTGATCTCCAGCTCTGTTTCTCTCCTGATGGAGCCCAGAGGAAAACTTGAAATATCACAAATATAGAAACCACTTTCCCATTTTGCCACCCCATAAAGGTGCAGATAATTGTCCATCGACGTATTCTCAATCTCCATGGTGATATTAGGCCAAAACAATTTGAGTCCATAACTTGGGCTGTACAGAGCCAGCTTTGTGTTTCCAAGTTGCTTTCTCCATTCAATACTTTGGATCTTGAGATCTTTATGGCCGTTGATAATACAGGGTAAGGTCACGTTCTGGCCCTCTACTGCCTCCAACTTTTCATGATGGAACGTCTTAACATCCTGGAGTCCTGTCAAGACAACTAGAAGCAAGAAAAGTGAGGAGACAAAAAATCAGTTTCCCTTTGAATTTGACAATACAGCCTGAGGTCCGCTGGGATGCAGGCAGATACAATCATAGCATTATACTGATTCAGCTAGTCACACCAGAAGCCAATGGACATTTCAAACTTATCGTGGATATCCCATCGTTGCAGGTGTATTAAATGAGCAACAGCATGTGTGGCCTAGGATTACCTTGTATAATAGAGACAAGGAGCAGGAGAGAGAAGGCCGTTCCCAGGGCACATCCAGCCATGTTCGAGGTCCCCAAGCTCATTATGATCAGTCAGGCTGAATCCATTCAGAGATTCAGCAGACAGAACGAATAGACTGTCAACTGAGGTTAAAGAGCAGCGTAGAGCCTGTGAGACAGTAAACAGGATGACCTATCTTCACAGGAAGCCACATGGAGTCATGTGTGTATCGCTTTGTGGTGAAAACCTCTGGTGTGCAACGCAGACACTTGCAACTGATGCAAATCTCCGCAGTGCTTATCAGTATTTTTTCTTTTCGTTGAGACTGACTAACAAGATGCAGAGAATGGAGTCATTGGGTTTTAGATTACGTCACTGATGGTCTGAATCATCCAGGTAGAAAGACACCAAGGGAGCACCCAAACACAAGCAAGGCTGAGAGATGAATTCACGTTCTACTGAATAAACCTTTTCTTAATAATTCCTTCCAAACCTGCAAAGGTTGAAAATTAAATGAATTTATCTATATTTTTCTATATACCGTATGTCTTTATGAACAAATGAATACACTAAACACACAATAAAAACAGATTCTTGCAGGCACATCTCAAAAACATATACACATACTGTACACATACCTGGCGTCAACGTTTTGTATCCATCATGTGCATGTATATACTCTTCTATTAGCTCCATCTGTTGGTCAATATATACTAAACAGACAGAACAATCTAGACATCTTTTAATCCCCTCATTGGGTTTATCTTCTTTTCAAGGTGATACATGTGATTGCTTGCATATTATCCATGTTGCCCTCTATGCTTGTTAGTAGTTAATGTCTCAGGACAAAACATAACTACAAAGCTTATCACTCTTACACTGGGATAAAGAGATTAAAGGAAATATTACAGTAATACTGGGAAGTTCTGGCAAATGTGAGTCTGTTTCTCCAATTAAATATTTTTTTTACGCTATTCTCCTGTGAGACATTATGTCACAACACTGGATGTCTAATGCATGAATTCATTCTTCAAAGAATTGGATCATTTATCTGCAAGGAGAGATGGCTTCATATAACATCATCCAATTAGCACAGATCATAAGAATAAACTGGGATATCTGTTTGAATCTTCGAACCAATGGCTACATTTGTGTTCATATCTAATAGGCTAAACAACTGCTGATAATTATGCAAATATTTTTCTTGTAGAAATGTTCTTCAGGGACATACAATAAACCCGTTGATATTCTTGGTGAATGGGTGGCAATGTTTTGAAAAGGTTAGGGTAGCAATCTGCCAATCAGAAAGAAAGCCACCATATCGGTTATTAATATGTATCATAAAATGATGTTATCCAAACAACTTGTCCATCTTTCAGTCTTTTCTTCTCTCCTTCACATATTATGAGCTCTCCCCTTCATTCATTATGAATACTCCCTATAGACCCCACAAAGCATTTAGATCATTGATAACTTTACAGTCATATTCGGTGTATGACCTTTTTTATAACTTAAATCAGGGCTTAGAACAGTGTCTGCTATCCAAAGGGGGAGATTTCTATCAGTATTCTGTCAGTGTCCTATCAAAGTGTAATGGGACCTTGCCGCATAGCTCCATTTGATAAGGGCAGCGTCACTTCCTTGGGGATTTGTGGAGATCTCAAAGATTTCTGATAGAACTTAACATCTCTGTGACTACCGCATTCAGTGGCCCACAAATAACAATGAGAACTAAATGTAAGGCATTTGGCTCATAAGTATTATTTTAACTTGTAATTACTTCAGAGTGTATGAAACAGGAAAGTAAAAAAAAACTAAAAAAAAAAAAAAACTATTCTCATTCACAATTAAATAATAATGAAGAAAAAAAGCACTTGCTGCTCTAGGTAGGCTCTGCTTTCTGCTTCTCCTGGTGTGATGAAAAGGAAAGAAAGTGCTGTGACCTGCTGATGCACCCTGCACCTCCTGCACACACTAATCGTTCCGCACTGAGGGCTCGAGGGCTCCTGGATACCCCTGTGACCCGCACCAAATTGCACTTTTTTCCAGCATCTTGCACCAGAATACTTAATTGACAACTCTGCGTGCAGATATCTGTGTGTCAGGCCTACGTTTGTATGTCTGCTGACCTCAAGGGGGTGTGAGACCTGTGTTAACACGCATTCTGCACAGATCATTTAACCACATTTACTGCTCAGTTTTGCTGGGAGCACAGTTATCTCTGTGAACGAGTGTGATTTTTAGAGGCAATGTATTATTAAAATCTGAACATGTTTACAGATTGTCTGACTACAAAACAGTCAGAGCCCTAAGAGACTACTTCAGTGTACTGCTGCTAAATATAACAAAGAGTGTAACCTATACTACTTTCACATTCTATCCTTCTGACAAAAGATAGTAAACATGCCTTTCTATCTATTTTTAACTATCACATCAATTGACAAGTGATCTGGATCTGAATATAACTTTAAAGGAAGTAAGAAAAGAGGGTCTTATCGCTGAGGGAGCAAGTTGATATTATAGATATTAAGTTGATACTATAACCTAGTATTAAAGGAAACAGAGCGTGTACAAGTCTATAGAGGAGTGTAAAACCTGGGACCTTTTATAACAGCACACTTTTTTCTCCCTCCCAGATTGTTGCTTAGAACGTGTTTTTTTTTTTTTTTTTTAACATATAGGGTGTAGTAGCTGAGAACCACACTTTTGAAAACCCTAGCTTGGTGTAATTCAATCCCAGTTCATCCTTTCTCCTTGTCTGCTCTTGACCCTCTGAAGCATTTTCTGTTTTTGGAATGTAAAATTGTAGGACTAAAACTTTAAAGCCCGACCAGAGCACCCTAGAGGGGAAAAGGGACTTCCCAGTTAAATTGTGACAGTGCCAATGTTAAAATGTCTGTCCTGGTGTTCTGATTGTGATTCTCTATGTCCCAACAATGACTTAATAGTTTGGAAACTCAGCTTTTCACATCATGACTGTAAAGTAATGTTAGATTATTTACAGGTTTGTAAAACTAATGCTATGGCAAATATTGTAATTGTGTCTTTTTTAAAACACTTCTCTATACCGACATGCTATTTGCTTTTTGAGGCTGTACTTTGGCAGGAAGGTGCTTCGAGCTAAATGGAGCTGGTCGCTGTCAGAGGCCCTGCTGGATTCTGAGCTGAAGGAGTTTCTGGTGAACCTGCATGATTATGTCTGATTTGGACCCAGTGGCACAGATGACAAATATTAAAAATAACTATAGAGAAATAGCCAATCTTCTTGCTGATGTTCTTGTTTACTTATATAGGTCATATAGAGGCATCAGTATTACATTGAGAGTGTTTCATAACCAGTTAAAAGTTCCTGGTGGTAACTTTAACATGCTGATGTTAAGCAGGTAGAGGTTCACCACATTCGTTTGACGTGTATTTAAATGTTGACCTGATGGTGGTGCTAATTTGGAAGTTAGGTAATTTAACAAAGTCATCAGCGTGCATCCTCTGGAGACAATGGATGTCTCCTTTTTGTCCTTGAAATCCTTGAAAGTTTTTGAAAATACACATAAATAGACAGGGGTCATTGAAAGTACTTGAATTTATAGCCTATATTTTGGAGAGAAATTTAAGTTTTTTTTCTTTCTTTTTTTCTGTGAGCTTCTGTAAAGCCTGCTAGTTTTCATTATAAAAAATGTAAGTGTTGTAACAGCAATTAACCTTAATCCGTGTCTCAAACTATGCCGTCTTGGGTCCTTGAATTTGGCCTCGAAAGTCACTTGAAAAGTCCTTGAACTTGATGTTTAAGGTGTAGGAACTCTGCATCCAAAGTTGTTGTTCACTAAAACCTATCCCCAGAGCCAGGTTGCTAGTGCTAGTGTGAGCTAGTAACTTGGACCATTATGACGAAAAGACTGTCAGAAAAATCCCCATCACACTGCAAGTGAGACAGAAAAAAGAAGAAGGCAACCTGCCATATTAAGACACACAATTTGGGGGTTCTTTTATTGCTCCCCCTATTTTAGTTGAAGAAAAACACACACATACAATGATTGATTTCACTTCGTTCACCATTCTTCAAGTGTTCCTTTTATGTGTCTCCTGTTTTCCTTGTTACCCCCAATATTTGGGAAAAAGTTCAGCTCTTCTTTTGAAGGATAAATGGATTTGGTCCAAATAACAAGCCAGCAATGGCTGAGCAACTTAAAACTCTGAACAACATCAAACTTTCTGAAAGAATGACATTTTGGAGACCGTCAGGAGTGGGAACGTGAGTCGAGAGACAAATTGAGAGAGCCATTGTGGTGGATAAAAATGAGTTTTATAACTTGTCAGGACTGTACACAATGGGCCACTGAATTAAAGGTTTAAGATGGTGAATAGTGTATGTGGGCGTAAGGTGGGATAGCGAAAAACAGAAATGTAACAATTGAATTCATTACTCATTCACTCACCCACCTTGTAGGGAAAAAAGCCACACCAGAAACCAAAATGAACTTAACAGCAAAATAATAACCAAACTAATTATAACCAATGAGAGGACACGCTATTCAAATGATTTTGCACTGAATTGAATAACTAGGCCTGAATCACTCTCTTTTCCTTCAATGGCAGCGACAATATCTAACCGACAGTTTTTTGAGTGATGTCATCCTGGTGAACAAAAACTGATTTATGTGAATGTAATTCTTATCATAATAGACCATGAAAGACAAAGTGACCCAGCTGCAACATATGATGTTCTATGAAGAACTAATAGAGAATCCCTATACTTTTATTAAATCGAGAAACAGAGAGCAGAGACAAGTGTACAGTACGCCGTGTGCATAAATTGTGGCTGTGAACTTTTCATACATTGTTCGTGATGGGAGACTCTCTAGCTTCTTTAAGACAATGACTAATTAAATAGTTTACACAACAAAAAGAGATGGTTTTAATTGGTTGGGCAACTTCCCTTCTGTTTGAGGCTACTCCATTCTGTTCTCACAATGGCGCCCTCTCTTACAGATAAGCTCATAATAAAACTATACTTAGAAACAAACTATTGGTTGTCTCATAGCAAATTGGTGTTCTTTAAAAGACATCATAATGCCAGTTGAGAGCCGATAATCCCCAATTATCCCCTGGACATAAATAAAATATCTCTATCAAACAAAGCACAGAAGGTTAATACAAGTGAATGTGTTGGCAATGTGGGATTTTGAATGCAGCAATGTTGTGTTACCCCCACTTTCCATTCTGTACAACAAAAGGAATGGCATCCAGCCACTTTCCTCCAGTGGTGAAGAGGAGTTTATTTGTGGTTAATCTAAAATAGTTTTCTGAGCAGCTAAACAAACAGCAGCTTCAAGTCAGATTTCCTCCACGTGAAAGCCGTTAAATTCTCTCGTTTATCTTAATTCTCTTTATTTCCGTGTACTCCCTCCGGTGGGACAGACATGCTTCTCGTTTTACTGTCGCATGCATTTACACTGATCTCCTTGACGGCACAAATAGTTTTTTCCCTAATTGGTTGTGACTTATGCTTTTAGTTGTTAGTACAATTTATCTTACAGCACCTCAACACTCAGGCATGTAATGAGCCAGATTCACTTAGTGACATAAAAGTGCCTTAAAGAAAACCTGAAGTGTTGGAGTTTGTTAATTTTTCTGTAGAACCCTTACTTTCATGTCTCAGGGCTTCTTGCTTGAATGCAAGTCCCCTGGGACTATAGTGCACTGAGGAAGAATGAACCCAACAGATGAGAACGTCAGGCTCCAATTGTTAGCGCATCCCTATTATGTCATACGCCGCTCTCGTGTTCAACCTCTCACTCCAACTTTTACTTCTCCATGTCTTTCCCCTCAGCAGTCTGTTGCTGTCGCTCTCCGGAACGCCATCCCTTGATTAAGGTTGAACGTGCCTCAACCCTCATGAGATCGTCCTGCCGTGCGTGGATCGTAGCCATAATTCATTGTCATTAAACCTCGGACTACGTTCTGACTGTTTAAGCCGCTCCCTCAGGAGAAGCTGCCAGTAAAATACAAATTTAAGTAATCTGGTCAGGTGAGAAACAAAATACATATATTAGTGGCACGTTATTGCAACTAATATATGTATTTTTAATCAGCAACAAACAGATGAATATGTGTAATGAGGGATGAGTGGCTCATAGTGTTCGCACCACTCTTATCATCCTTATTTCCAGCAGCAACGGGCGGCTGTTTTTAATCAAAAGAAAAACTGTACCCACTGTACACTACCTGCCACCAAGTCTATATCCACCAATCCATCAAGCAAATTAAACTGTTTAAACCAGTCGCAATAACACTTCTATCTGTGTGGCATTGTCCTATAGTTTACATTAGCCATCTGTGTGTTTATTTAGCACTTTCCGTTTTGATAGTCTGTGTATTTGCTTGGATCCGGAGTGGCAGAGACGAGGGAACGACTAGTGTTTCGTTTCGTCTTCTCGGCCGATGGGGAAGTGATTAGCCGGGGGGGGGGGGAGTGTGCAGCGGCACTGGGAGAAGCAGCTTCAGTTAGCGCCTGTTGTGGCTCGATTTCGGCCGGTTCATTCGAGCTAACTGCTAATAGAATCCCCGTTCATCCGTCCACACGCTTTCGTGTCAGCGAGAAGTGGGCTCCGTGGTGGGGGAGACGATGAGGCGGGGCTGCAAGACTTTTCTTTTTTTGTTTCTGCCACTTCTAATCTAATCAATAAACATGAGCGATGGATGTATTATTGACAAGCCATGCTCGGGGCAGCATGTGAGGCCGCTACAGTAAATCACTTTCGCCTCTAGAGAAACAAATGGTATAACAAGACATGACGTCAACACTGTAACCTCTTTACATTCTGTTGATAATCTTAGCTTTTTAAATGTTTTAAACTAAAATTCTGGCCATATCGTACACATTGCAACTTTAAAAAAATAAAAAAGTAGTCATGTTTGTCAGGTAGGGTCGTTTCTCAATTTTGGATGAATTAGCATCACAACTAGCATATAGCTGTACCAGAGTTGCCTCTTTTCTATAAGCTTGTGTGCAATTCCGTAAAACTCTTTGGAAAAGTGAGTACAGAAGACTGCTGCACAAATGTTCTTGCACGTAACATGCTATTATTGTTTTGTAGCAAGTTGCAATATCATTTTGAAAATGTTCACACATAACTACTTATCATAACTCCTCACACACATAATCATACATGTTTTTTGCCCCATGTCTGCACACGCCGTTACAAAACTACAATACACGCTGCTGCTAATGTACATGTATTTCAGTTCTGTAATGACTGAAAAGAGAGTGGGGGCCGTCTTACACAGAAGCAAACAGCAGAATAACAAAAGCAACAACAGTTACAAAGCTTTCTGCAATAACACTGTCGATAAGTGTTGAAATTCTCTTAAGCCATTTCTATGCTTCTTCACATGCACATCGGCACACACTCTTATAAACACTGCGAGTGCTGTAAACGCAGACAACAGTGTTGTACGTTGACTGTCCATTTCAGCCATGTCATTTTACAATTTATCAAGTTATTACAAAAAAAATGTAATAATTACACTACATCATTTAAATGAAACCATAATAATTCGTACTGGGTTCTACTGCTACTTTTGCATTTAGGTACAGAAAACAAGACAAAAACAAAACAATTGGCCATTCTAGGAGGAAAGAGAAAAAAATAATCATTTATTTTTGCAAATACTAGGTACATTTGGGGTCAGGTACTGGGAAACAAAACTCTCCCAAAATGTCCAATTGTTACTCCCTTGTTCCTCATAACCTGTGTTTATGTACCAATACATACTTACCTGATTCATGCAATATTTTCTTTTTCATCACACAACAATACCGTCCTTGTTATATGAAAAACTGCAAACTAAGCACGGAAGTTTCTGTGGTCCACTCTGACTTACGGGACGTGAGCAAAGAGCTGCCAACTAGGCAGCAGTGTTTGGAGTGACATAAGGTGCTGCTGCGCTGGCACGGCGTAACGGTGTCACATTGAGACATGACTCATTATCCTTGTGGCTAATATCACTTTCACTTCTTCAACCATCCCCTCCTATTATTCATCATGATTATCTCCACTCCAGCTCCCTTTGATTGACAGATCAATGTCTTTCCTCACAACACTGAGCAGCTTTAAGAGCAACAATTTACATCTCTTCATGATCACAGATTCCATTAAGTTTGATAATAAGTATCAAGATGTCGGCTTTAATGTTGATAACGAGAGGAAGCTGAAATAATAGAGAGATAAAGAAAAAGCATAAATGACTTTTGGAAGGTTACAGTATCACGCTACATCACTTATATGTAATTAATGAAGATTTTTTAATTATTTATACAGTCAAACTATTAGTTTGAATGGCTGAGAAAAGGATTTGTAATGATAATAAAAGATGTTGATCACTTCTTATTGCATTCATTGATATTCATTTGCATTGAAGTTGGTAATGATGGACTCTTGCATCCAGATATTATTCTTTACCAATTTACTGCTGTAAAGCCATAGACATCACATCATCAAAAAACCTGAAAACTTAAAATAAAAAAAAATTAAAAACAATATTATTAAAATTCTAAAACTAAAACCATGTATGTGTTTAGTTTTTTTTTGCATTTTGGGGATGTCCAAGTCCTATATCACTGTTGACAAAACATACACAAAAATGTATTTATGTTGATGTTGGAGGCTCACATACTTGAATTCGATCTTATAATTTATTCAGAGAAAAAAAATAATTGACCATATAAATAAAACTTGCCTATTCTTTCTAACTGAACCTGGAGTGAAAACTCCAAAAATGCAAATGTTTAGCAGATGTTTGCCATGTTTACCATCTAAGTTTAGCATGTTAGCATTAAACATAAAGGACAGCTGGGGCTGATGGGAATAACTAGTTCTGCAGGTATTAAAAGCAAAGATGGCCTGATAATGGTACGAGATGAAAAGTCAGGGAATCACCACAAGTTAATACAATTCCTCCTTAGGAGGACATGAAAGTTTACACTAAATTCCATAGCAATCCCTCCGATAGCTGTTGAGGCATTTTACTGTGAAGCGAAAATGTCAACCTGCTGATGGTGCTAGAGGAAAAGTCAGGGGAAGCCAGTATGATTCATCCTTTGGGAATCAAGGATGTCTGTAATAAATGTTATGCGAATTCATCCGATTTGTTGAGATATTTCAGTTTGGACCAAAGTGGTGGACTGACTGACCAACCTGACCAATCTTAGAATCCTGGTATTGCTGCTCCACCTTTTGTGTAAATGTTCTGAAAGAGGAACAACCTTTTGCTCATCTGTGGTTCATAAAAGGGCCACAGTAAGTAAAGAGACATACATGATTGGTGTGTGCACATGACTGCTCTATTCCACCTCTTTCCCTAAGCCATGGTAGTGGTCAGATGGTGCTGTAATGACACAGTATACCTTGTTATTTTCTTTCGAGGATGTTTTCCTCGCTAGTTTCATGCATGCGTGCCACATCACTGATGAGCCTCAGGCAGATGTCTTCAAATTTGCATATGCATGTACACAATTACAGTTTACTGTGCTTGGAACGGAATGAAACTGGGCAAGGCAGATAGGATTCAATCCTTTATGCAAGCAGACTCTGACAGCATAATTTCTCTAAACTTTGGTAATAGCTACTTTTCATGGTTTGTGTACTTTCAGACTGCTAACCATTCTCCAAAAAAAACCTTCTCCACTATGGAAGGATCACTGCCCCGATTTTCCCTCCCTAAGAAAGGAGAATGTATGAAATATCAAAATGTAAAAGCACATTTCGTAAAATAGCTGGCATTAATGTTATTATATTAAGATTTAATTTAGCTGACGCTTTTGTCCAAAGCGACTTACAACAAGTGTAAACAACCATGAGGATACACACTCAGAACAGCAGGGATCTTGCAAGTACATTAGCTTCAAATAGGCCAAACCATTTTAAGTGCAGTACATTAGCTTCAAATAAGCCCAACCATTAACTTCAAATAAGCCAAACCAATTTAAGTGCTCCATACAGAAATCAGAAAATCTAAATTTTTTTTTTTTTTTTTTTTTTTATATTGTAAAGCGTGTCTAATTTTAATGGGCCAATACCACCAGTAGGAGGTCCTCTTAGGTTGAGAGTAAGGATGCTAAAGGAGTGGAAAATAAGCTATTTGCTCCAAACCTCGATGTGATCCTGAACTTTCTTTTTAGATTCTTGTTCTGTTGTCTGATACGTTTCAACAAGTTTGCAATAGTTGAAACCGCCACAAAGCCTCCTACGCAAAGACAAAGCTTCCTACGCAAAGTGTCATGTCTCGTAGAATATGTTAGTCTTGTCTGTCACTGTCTGTCTTTGTACTTCCTGTTTTATTTTGTAGTTACCTCCTTGTGCGTTTTCCCACTTCTCGTCAGCATCTGCCCCGCCCCTGATTGTCTCCACCTGTACCCACACACCTCATGTTTAAATAGTCCTGTCCCCCCTTGTCTTGTGTCAGTTTGTCTCGTTATGTCCTTGTGTCATGAACCAGCCTTATCACGAGATTTATTGTAAATCTATTAGTTTGTACTGTTACTGTGCTAGTAAAGAAGTTTGCTTTACACTCCACCTCAGTTTCTGGCGTCGTGCATTTGAGTTAAAAAGGAGTGTTTACTTTGTCTTTAAAAAAAATCCGCCACAGATGGCTAATGGGACGCCAAAGACGATTACACATTAGACATCTCTATTTTACGACGCAGGATCTCTGAGTCCTCTACCCACATCATCCTGCTTATGCAACTACCGCTGTTCATGCTCATGCAAACAGCCAGTAAGTTCGCTTGTAAAGGACAGCAGCAACAGCAGTTCCAATACCCGCATACTGAGAAATGGCATGGTCATGGTATGTGCATCCTGAGTCCCAGCTGGTCAGCTGGCTGCTCTATTTTAAATCTAGGCTCTATGCCAATACAACATGCTGACATAAGGAGAGAGTAGTTACACATAAAAAAAAAAAACCAGATAATTATTATTTTTTTTTTTTTAAGCTAAAAGTAATTTAAATTAACTTTATCTTCAGGCCTCCAATGTTTCCTTGATTAAAAATAAACGAGGGAATGTTTCAGCGTTGCTTTCACTCCCTAATCATTTGCCCTCTTGCCTCTTTTCCATTACAGAGCAAGAGGATGATCGATGTTTGCGACATACACAAAACCTTCAACAAATGATAAAGGCAGGCGATGCAATTTTTCCGAGACAGTCCCTATCAGAAAACCCTTGCTTTAAACAACGTATATATATGTTTTCCTGACAAGCAACGTCCTGCAGTCACGCAAATACCGGTATTGTCATGATCCTGGCTTTTTGTTTTTTTGTTTTTCTTTGTAACGAACACTCACCTTGTGTCATCTCTCGTTTTACTTCCTGTCTTTGTGTTTTCCCACCTTTCAGGATTTGTTTTCCCCACCCTAATTTGATCCTCCTGTGTCTAATCACCCTGCTGCCCTGGTGTCTTTGTCTCCTCCAGTGGTGTCCTGTTCTTGTGATTAGTTGTCTGTGTATACCTGTGTGTCCCATTGCTCCTTGACGGTTCACTGCCTATGTTTCCTGGTGTGGTCGTTCCTTCTGTGTTTAATCCCTGCGTTGATTCTGGTGTGCCATCGTGCCATCGTGCCATCCTGGTTTGTCCTATTTTCTGTTACCTTGGCCTGCTCCCTCAGTTTTTATATTCTACCAGTGTGTTGTGTTCGGCCTTTTGTATTAAAGCTTGCTTTTTGTTTGACACCTGCCTGTTGTGTGTACTGCCCTTTGGACCTCTTTTTAACCACACTGTGACAAGTAGTTTTTATTTGAGGAACAAAATCTAAAACAACAAATGATCAGAGAAAGGTGGGACAGTTTTGTCATGTAAGCATTCGAAAGTACAAGCTATTTAATAGTCAACCACTAATACTCTTTACAGCAGAAAAAGTGAGAAGTACTCAAAACTGATGCGATAGATTTACACTGAACACTTCTCATGATAGGAAAACAATTACAGATTCAAAATGTATTCCTAATAACACTGTCTCCGTTTTTCCTCTTATGACAAAAACTAGATAATTTGTACTAACATAATGGGGAAACATTTTAGATGGCTATATTTCCCAAAAATCTCAAAATATGCATCCAAAATATATCAGCAAAACTCTTTTAGACAACAATTTTGGTTTGTTTGACTACAATATCTGCTTGTAGAAACTTAAGCATGATTTATGTTGTTGTGTTCGACCACGCGAAGCACTTCATTAAGATTAGGGAAAGATTGTGATCTTGGCTAAATATTGAGGAAATCAACAATGATATGAAGCGCGAAACAGGACGTGCTGACTTTATTAACATTTAACCGAAACCATGACCCTGCTCAGGTATAAATGTCATGGGCTTTGTTCACCCGCCATCTCACCCCCGACCCCCGTCCTAACTTGCGTGTACAAAAATGTGCCACTTCTGTCTCTCTCGAAAAAAAACGTTGCTCCGGACCATATTCTTAGCAGTTATGTTTTTAGGCAAAGCATATTAGCTGCATACACAATTAATGTAAATTCCCAGGAGACGGGGTTGATTCCTAAATATATTTATATCCCGTCTGACTTTGAAAACTCATCTGCATTCAGCCTGACACAATTGACTATGTAGCCCCATTCAGATCCAAAAAGAAGCCTTCTTTACATACCAAATTCCTACCTCTGCTGAGACTCTGCACTGTGCTGTTGTGTTTTGTAGTCCCTGGAAGCATCATGTGACAAGTCTTATTGTGACAGGAGCTTGCTGTTGCACTGCAGTCCCAAATGCACTCAGTGCTGCTATTCCACAAGGGCATGATCTAGCTGTCCCACTCAATGAATTACTGGGCTACCTGCGTGCAACAGAATAAGTCTTAATGAACTGCATAGCTGGGATGATTGCTTATCTCAGCTCTGTTTCTCTCTGTAGCTCCTCTACGACTGTTAGTGTTGATGCTCAAGTTAGTTCTTGAACAGAAAACTCTTTTCAGGTCAGTGTACTTCACTTCTCATGTACTCACGAGTTGATTATACCCTTACCTCGTCTGCCTTTTGCTTTCCACCGAAATGCCCCACTTTATTACGTTCATTTACCTTCTTTGGAGAATACATTCTGGATGATACTCTGCTTGACATTTGAAGAGGTTGTGTCTTCAGTTCGACACATTAGATTCATTCAGTGGTCCAGCAAGCAGCGCCTACTAGAATATATCAGCTGCCAATTACAAACAGCAGTACCTTTGCAAGCAGTTTTTTCCTTTTTTCCTAGGCGCACCCGGCCTCTGCAAACCCTTCATTATCAATTTATGGACATTACTGAGAGTGTAAAAATAAACATAATCAGCCAGCATTCATAACAAGCTGTGAGGCAGCATCAAATAGAGGCCGATGGAGAGGAAAACCTCCAACTATATGGTCAACAGTATATCCCACCTTGTGCTCTGCTTCTCTTCTAGGACAACAACATCTGCCCTGTTATAAACTGTAAATTCGTGAAACACACATCACGGTCACTGTTTCATATCTTGGACCGAGAAAACAAAGTGTTTGCACTTTGTGATTATTAAAAATCCATACATCTAATGTAGTAACAGCTTTCTGAAGCAATCTATACACATAGCAAGCATTCACATTGTGCAACATAGATCTAGTTACAGAGTCCAACATTTTTAGGAAAACAAAGACAGATTGAATCCAGTGGGGAGAAGCCGCACTCTTGACCTGTTAAATAGATAATGTCCCTGATCGATAGCTCAGCTCTTAATGATCTTGTTAGACACGGAATGATCAGCAGTCTCCCAGACAGGCCAGTTTTCACATAAATTGAAAACCAGTGTTGGCTGTATTCATGTTATAAAGCCAGTAAGCTGAACGCATTAGCAGACGTTAGTTAATGTTCAGTGTCACAGTAAGTAATAAGTAGCAACCTTAGATCTGTACGGTGAGCTTTAATGCTTACGTGAAAACACTCTCTTACTCCCACGTCTTTATCTCTCTCCGTTTTTTAGATGAAATGGTGTTTTTGTCCCAATCTGTTTCATCTCAATCCTCTTCCTGTAATTCTCCTGCTTGAATTGCTTGCTTACATGTGCCTCTCTATTCTCCCGCTCAGATGTTACCAAATATTTTCTGATCAAAAAACTTTTAATGGGGTTATTTGGTAAGATTTGGTCTGAAGAAAGAAGACTTGAAGCTAGGTATAACTTTAGACTGAATTGCATAAGTTTCTGCCTGACTGAGGTGAGGTAACAGGGAAAGAATATTATACCAAAGTGAAATGAGTGAAACACAAGAGAGCCAGACGGAGACATAACCCAATGGCTTTGATATGGTCTAACACACACATCTCTTTTACTTGTTTAAAGACCTTTCTCTCTCCCATTTCACTTCATCCGCCCAATCTCCTCATCCTCTGTTTCCATTATTGAGAATGCTGCATGGGAAATGAAGTTGGATTTAAACTACAAGTCATTAATTCTAATTAGTTTCCACAGTTAAAGTGGTACATGTTTTAAATGCAGCATGCGGTCTTAAGGAGATGGCCGGAATTGAATCAGCGTTCTTAATTAAAAACTATTAACAGAGACACAGTGACATTTTCAATTCTTGTCACTTTTAATTAAGTTACATATGTTCTTACCCTTTCATGAGAGTGCATTTCTGTAGCCCTCTCTTTGAAAACTTCACCTTTCCTAAGTCACTCCATGATCAGCTAAGAAACACCTGAAAGCAAATCAGAACTGTTTACAGCTGCAGGATCATCATTATCTCTGCCAGGCGTAAGCTTTGTGGGGGATAATCTGTTCGGTCGTGTGTGTGCGCGTGTGTATCTGTCTGTCCGCAGCTAATCTGTCATACTACCGGACAAAATCACCCTAATAATTTTCGTGTTCATTTTTGACTGTATTCTGCAGGACCTCTCGCGGTTGCGGTGATTTACAATTTTTGAAAAACCTTTTTATTTGACTGTTTTATACTGTCATTGACTGCTAATTCGTCACTCCTCTTAACAGGCCCTTAGGCTCACATTTGAGTCTATGCAGCTGTCTGCACCGACTCCGTGATAGTAGTATAGTATAGTCGATTCAGTGTCGCGTGAACGCTGTCGTGACAAGAGCGTGACACTGAGGTGATGTTTGTGGTCTAGACTAAGACACTTGTGGTTAGTATTAATTCAACAAAACATTTCTTTAGTGGTCTAGTGAGTGCACTTTTCTATTATATCATGTTATCAGACCTTTATGGAAAGCTCACATAGCTCTGGTAGTGGCAGTGCACGTATGTATAAAGTCTATATTACGTGTCTGTACACTACTGTGCGGTATGCAGTTATTTCTAATTTCTTTATTGTAAATGCTCTTTGTTACTCAAACACCTTAAACTTTGCAATGAAGTCTTTCAGCCATTATTATCTGTCGTAGAGCAGAGAGCTTAATTAATGGAGTGATAATAAAAGCCCATGGAGGCAGCCGAGGGTGAAGAGCCAGATACTACTTTTGCTCAAGTGCGACCCCTAATTATCTGTCATTACAAGTAATGTAATACTATTTTTTACGAAGAGAAAAAAAATATGGCTGATATCTGACAACTATATCTGTTGTATCTGCCAACGTTTGGGCTGAAAAATATTGGGCTTTTTTAGGGATTATGTTTTAATTTGATTACAGAGTTCCATGATGCATTCATTCCAATGTGTATTACATTTTGATGTTTATTTTATGCATGAAGATGGTCCAGATGGTGCCTTAATAGAGCGTCATGTTGTCAACCAAAAGCTTTCATTCACAGGTATTCATTGCCTGGAAACCATGAAAACTGTAGCCACTCTGGCCACCATTGTTAATGGCTTATTCTGCACCAAAACTTGAGGACGGAAAGAGCATGTGGCTAGAATTTAGGTCAGTAATAATGTGGATGAGGTAATTGACTCTGGTTTTCAATAAGGGTTCCTGTATCTCACACAGAAAGAGGGTCAGCACTGAAGGAAAAGAAAATTGCCTTTAAGAAAGTATTGTTCCAAGATAATATTTTGCCTTTGATTGATTATCTCTTTGAAGATTATAGTCAAAACTGAATTTGACCAGATTGACAGTGACATCATTACAAGTTGAGTTTGTGTGTCCCAGTTTGTCTCTTTGTATGTTTATGTAAGCATGATTATGTCATGCATTCATACGTGTATGAATTTCCCCCCGAGGCTGTTATATCGGTCATGGACAGCTTCAGAACTAATTCAGATTCATGCGATGAGCCTTTCTTTATAAATGCTTCACATTGTATGTAGGACACATTACATTTCTACCTGAAGAATATAATCAGTAATATTGCTTATGATGACAACATTTCTAAAAGTGTGCCTTTTTTTTGTACCATTATATGTGAAAGCTTTGTCTTGTAAGCCATTCACAAAACATTATTACCAGAAACAACATGCTTAGAATCACATCAACCACATGGTCATGACTGAGGGGCCGATGTAGTTACAACTCCTCGCTGAGATCCATCCACCTCCGGACAAACAAATCCTGTTTATCTGAGATTCTGAACAGCAATCTGAGGATAACAGCTCAGTCTGTAATCTTTAAAATGTACTGTACTGTATAACTAGTGGAAAACAATATCAACTGAATCATTTTCGACACTGCACTAGTTCACTTCAAACCCTGTATAATGTTCCTATAGTGTATGTTGGTACCATTTTGGCAGCAGCCCAGCTCTAGACTATAGCACAGTGGAACCAGGTATGCTTAAAAGAAGCAAAATTAATTATAGAACGAAGAATTTTTACTAAAACTGTATACTCAGTATCTAAAAAGATCAATTACTCTAAACTAAATGACCCAGTTCACTAAAACTGCAAAGTGGGAGGGTGAGGGGCCCCTCAAGGGCATAACAGACAGACAGCATTGATTCACATCAATACCACCGCTAGAGGGGATAATGAAAAATCAGATCCATGATATTTTATAATCATGAATGTATTGCCCATTTGATACGGTACTGATAGTTTTACATAAGTTGAAAAACAATAAAATTGAATTTTTAATAAAAAAAGAAAGAAGGGTGTGATTAAATGGGGCACTTTATGGTTATGTGGGAGCCCCTGGGTTGTGCCGCCCCTATAAAAGCTGCTATTGTTTTTAAAAGATTATTCAGCACAATTTTGATGAACCCCTGATGTTTCAATAACCGATACTTTCTGGATTAATTTTTTACCTAATATCAAAACTGCACTGATGTATCTTGATATGTTCTGAGAAGTATCCTCCAGAGCCAGAGGGAGTATTGCACTTTACATTTTCAGCAACAGATTATTTCAAATAGACAAGAGACAAGTCGTAGAGTCAGAAGCTGCATCATCAGAAAATGTAAGGGAAGAGAAACACTTTTAGAATAAATTCAGCCGCTTAACAGTTTGACCATTGACAACCATTGTGAGTGAACCCAGTGCAGATGTGGCTCAGTGTCTTTTTGTCCCAGTCAAGTCTGGTCATATGAGCAGTTTACACATGGAACATTAGGGCTGGGCATTAATTCAATATGATAATTTGAATCATATTGTGATAAAATCTTATATCGAGATATCGTAAAACACAATTACCATGTGGTTATTTGAGATTATTTGGGGTAGGGATGTGGCGGGTGAGGAGTTCAGAGAGGTAGGGAGGGTCCACGTTGTTGAAGGCTTTATAGGTGGTGAGGTTGAAGTCAATCCTGTGTTTGATCGGGAGCCAGTGGAGGACCGGGGTGATGTGGTCTCGGCGGCGGGAGGAGGTGAGCGGGCGGGGCAGCGGAGTTTTGGACGTACTGAAGTAAATTTGTCATTTTGTTGGGTGAGCCGTAGAGGATGCTACTGCAGAGGTCCAGGCTGGAAGTGATGAGGGCAAGAAGAAGGTAAATTAATAATAGAATAATGATGTGCTATCATTAATGAGTCACACTTTTGTCTAATGCAATTCATCCTGTCATTTCACAGGACGTACGGTGCAGTTGGGGAACTGAAAGTCACAGTGAAATACTGATGGATACATACCGAATTATGTACAGCTGCTAGGATTAATCACTGAATAACCTTGCTTCAAAGCTTAATCTGGGATTAAGGTTTGATGATTGCTGCCAGTATGTGACAGCTATGCATGAGTTTCTGAGGCACTCGAGGTTCTAAGACATTTTCTAACCACTGCAAAGAGAAGTACTATTCCTCAGCTTGCCTTTCGAGAATTTATGGGGCCTGATAAAACACTGCACATTAAAAATAAAGTATCAATTTATCTTTTAAAATGTAGCCTATGAAACATGATGATTTATGTTCCTCCCCGTGTTTTAGGAGATCTTTTAATGTAACTGTGTCTCACGTAAAGCACTGAGAATTACTCCCGTGTTTAAATGTTGCCATACAAAATGAACCTTGTGTGACTGATACTCTTTCAAAATGAATAGGCAGAAGAGAGCCTTCGCTGGTGACGTCTTTGCCTCTGAGGTCAATCAAACTGATCCACTTCCTCAATACGTGCGTGGCTGTCGTTGCAGAATGGCTTGTGGTCTTTCAAACCTACATTTGTGCACCGTGCGATGCATGTTATAGGACTAGCGTAGTGTTGGCGTAGCAACTGTGTGGTCCAGCGAGAGATGTGGATGCGCTCTGAGCAGACTGGTGTTCAGGTGTCGGTGATCGGAGCAGATCGTAAACTAGCCGTAACGTTATCCTGTTCTGCTTTTTCCGTAAGATCAACAATTGAGGCTGTGGGCATTTTCATAATTGTCATGGGATGTAACCTAGGTCTGGTCCGTTTAACAAATTAACATTAATTAGCATACACAATAACATTTTGGAGTAATCCAGAACAGTACGATTATATTTTGGAATTCATTAACACTAGAACCACCGAGGGGGGGGTCATTTTTACCCCCAGCCGCAGGTTGGCAGGTTTTGTAACTTACTAGCTTAGTAGAAGGAATATTTGTATCACCCTCTCTCTTCACCTTCTTTGCCTCCTCCCTCAATGGGGCTCTTTTGCCAGGTTTCTACATTTAACATTACTTTGGTTGTTCCGCTGCCTTGAGATAGCTACTGTAGCTATTTTGATGAGTTGTAAGCTATTTTGTTGAGTTACCTCTTAGGGAAATGCTCTCCGGTAGGCAGTGATGCAGTGTATATTTCTCCGGCTTTTGTTATTTCCCTCAGGATAAATAAAGTTCTATCTTATCTTATTTTCTGAAAAGGAAAACGCGACGCGCCTGCAGGGGTCTAATCAGCCGGAATAATTGAAAAAACGGCACAGTTGGGGGGCCTTTGCATTTACCTCCAAAACCCTGCAGGTAGTGTCCTCAACGTTGAGGACATAAGTACTCAATGTTAAGGACACTACATGCAGGGTTTTGCTATGAACAAATATCTTCTAATAGAACACCAATTACTTTCTCTCTTTTTTTTTTTTTAAGAATACATAGCGGTGGATTATTATAGGATAAAATCACAAAGGGAGGACATTTTCACAGATCAAAGCTGTTTTTACAGCTGAATGAAATCAATTTGCAAACATAGACTGTCTACCATGCTGAATGCACCTGAGAAATTGCTATTTCTCCTTAGGGGCAAGAAGTGAGGCTTCAGTAAATTAAAAAGCAAAAAACACATGAATCTCCACAGGGGATATTAGAAGACACTTAGAACTCCTATTAATCTTTGTTTATATATTTCCACACCAGCTCAGGAATGACTTTTGCAATGTAAAGCAGCCAGGCCCCCGGAGATGCACACCTAAATGAATAACACTGTCCTTTCTACTTATCCTTCACCACTAATTTCTGAGTGGAATAAATCTCCATAAACAACCTGTTGATGTTTCCACCCTTGCCCGTAATAATGGTTTTCCAAAATCAACATGCTAACTTATTTATAACAATAAAATGCAAAAAAATGAATAATATTAAAACACTAAAAATGCTATGATTGTGTTGCATATAGCAAGACTTCTTTGTCATTTTCTATGCTTGCATTTCTATAGATTTTGAAACCACCATCACTTTTGATGTTACATGAAAGGATTTACTGTAGGCTATGTAGTCTTCCAGGAAAACAAATAACCATGATGACACAAGTTTATGCCTTAGTGCTGTGAAGGGTTGTATGGTTAGCGTAAAAAAAGGTCATATTTCATTTTCTGTGTTTTAAAATGATACATAGAACTGTGTTTTCAGAAACCATTAGAGTTTACTCCAATCCAAAACCATATTACCCACTGCTTTACAGAAAATAGATTTGACAGATGAAGCAGCAAACACTATTCTTTGTTCGACTCCAGTCTGGACAGCGTGAACTATTGCATTGAAAAGGCAATATTGGAAACAATGCGTTTTCCTGTAACAAGGGTTAAAGAGCATTTTAATAGCACTGGGGTAAATTCTCCTCGACATCTCTATCATACTTTTTGTATCAAGCTATATCAATTATACAATACTTGCGTGATTTTCTACATTACATGAGAGGTTTTGTCAATATCTCCAGCAAACTTGTGTGTGTGTGTGTGTGTGTGTGTGTGTGTGTGTGTGTGTGTGTGTGTGTGTGTGTGTGTGCGTGTGTGTGTGTGTGGCCCTTCTTGAGGATGGAAATCAATTGGCCTGAGAGAAATTTGACTTCATCAAATCTCACATGGGCCACATGTTAATGTTAGCTGGAGGTGGTAGAGCTGTTGATAAAGTATGACCTGGGGAAGTTCTGGTGCTTATGGGATTTGAAGTATTAAAAAAAAAAAATAAAAAAAAAACCTGTATAAGTGAGCCCCTGGAGGACCCCCTTCTGTGCACACACACACTTATATTCCACTGATAGGGAAGAGACTGCTGGGAAGTGTTTATCCTCTGACACAAACAATAAACACACATACACACATTTTTTATAGACCCTGTATTTGAGATTTTGATTAAAGTAAATGTTGATCTCACAATATAGTGGCTATAGATATGGTTCCCTATTAGTGTCACATTAACTATGCATTTCTGTCCGCCACCGGGTACGATCTCCCGGGAAAATGAAGGTCCAATTTACGGCACAAAGTCGTGGAAAATAAAATACAGTGTGTACAGTGCAGTGTTGCCAACTAATTTCCAATGCAATTCGTTGGCAAAGTCGCTAAAGGTCAGCAGATGATGTCATACACTGATTCGCATATTGGCAACGTCATCGCACATTCATTTGCATAAAACTCAGTGGTTGTGTAGGTAGAGCGGCGGAGAGACTGACTGCGTACGTGTGAAAATACCTCTTGCTTTTTCCCGGATTGTCTGAATAAGTTTACAATTGTGTAGCTAGTAGCAGGCTCTAAGGAAAACTTAAAGTGTTCCAGTCGTCTTCATGACATTACATTAATACCACTTAGAAACGATAGGGGACAGAAAGTTGAAAAGTTGCCTATTGCCACTTTACATTGTAATTGAGATTAAAACATGTACATTCTGTCTTAAGTGTCCTTTGTAAGAGACAAGATAGCCCCAGTGAAGGATAAGCTAACAATAAAAAAAAGCAAGACTGTTATGTCTAAACATTTGCCAAGCAAACAATGTCAATAAATCAATTCTGCTTGAACTAGCAATAAACTGTAATGGCAGCATTTACTGGGTGTGATTACTTATTATTTCAAACCAACGACTGTACTGACTTTCATCAAGATTACATTCGCTCCAAGGTTTAAGGTTGTAAAATGACTTAAAATGACCATTTCAGTGTTGTAATATACCAACCGGAGGTGTATTTCCTAAATTGGCTTTACAGCAGACATTTGACTTGAACTCAGGACGGTGCAGTTTAGAGTCTTTGCCTTAGCCCTTCGGCCACCAGAGTGCCCTCAACTTCACTATCTTTTCTCACTACTTTTAAATGTATATTATTGTCGACATTTATTGACAATTACTGTAACTTAAAATGTAGATTTAATGATGCATTTCATGTGTTACTGATTTAATCTTAACACATACTGTATAGCCTATAGTAGAACTGTATTTTTGTAGCTGTTTGGCTTGTAAGTAGGTACTCTGTGAGAAAAGGGGATGGAAAAAAGGGCTGAAGAGGAAAGAAGGGAGATATGGATTAAACAGAGTAAAGTGCAGTCATAAGCATCTGTTACATCTATATGAGCTGCAAAGATGAATGTAATATCCTTGTAAGACACAAAACTGTCTGCAAAACAACCCAGACTTATACTTGAGATGTGTCTATTGAAGAAGGATGTTTCTCTTTGGAAATGCTTCCAGAGGTTATTTGAATCATGATGTAGATGCGAGGAAGCCGTGGCACAACGTTGGAGAAAATGGGGAACAGCTGTGGGTGTCAGGTGAATGGTCAAGTGCTAGCTGAGGTAGAAAAGCTTTTTTTTTTAATAGACACTGTGTAGTATGCATTTAAATATCCCTACCTACTGTACCTGGAGGCAGACGATGAAAGTGAAGAGTGTGGAATAGCAGCAGTCATGACACAGTAGCCCAGCATTGCTTGGAATTACATTCATATTGGACGTTTCTCCACTGCAGGACATAGCGTGCACTAAATGTAACGAGACAGAAAGTAAGGGTGAGGAAGTCAGGGTGGTGGATGGAATTTGGAGAAGCTGTGACATTGGACTTTTAGGTATCCTCAAACTGCTTCAACTATTGAAATGAAAAAGTGGAACATCCATCCAAGTTGGACTGTGGAAGCAAACTTTTGTTGGATGATAAGCAAAATAAATTGAGAAATTCCTAAAGAACCCTGGGCGAGTTGTTTTTCAGTCTGACTGTATATAAGCGCCATCAATTATGTCTACGTATTATATCATAGTCACGACCACCATTAAGTCTTTCCACTGACTTATTGCAACCAGTTCATGCAGTGCAATACATTATACAGACAACAGTCTAAGATAATGTCCCTGCTAACAAATTTGGTCAATTAATTGATATGCTGATTTAATGAGTTTGCCCTTACTTGGAAAATGGAAAGAGTCTCACATTTCCAGCAAAGTGTTGAAAGTGTAGAATCCGAAGTAATCAGAACTGTGAATATTTTTCCCATTTTCTGTCTATTCTGCTGCTGTAGACAGATCAAACTGCTCACTTTTTTTCATTCCTCCATGATGAGTGGTCTGAAATGAAGCTTCTGTTTGTTTGAACAGGAGGGCACTGGCATCAATTATAAAGTATTTTTTTCTCTTTTCATATCCAGATTTTTGTGTGCCCCCTGGGGCAACTACCGGTCTTGATGCTTTTTATGTCTATTTGACATGCTCTTCTCCAATTCCACCGAGAATCCATTCCTTATGGACCCCTGCTATTACCTGCTGAAAGCGGTTTTCTTTCCTATATGATCACATCCTTCTTTGAAATAAATGAATGCATTACCATGTTCATACTTACTTTGGAGAGTGCTTCAATATTTTGGTACGTCTGATGACAGTGCTGCTGTTTCTATATGTAGTCCTCGAATGTCCAAAAAGTCTGGCTATGACATTCAAAATTGTGTCCAAGCTAATGTCAGCTTTGTTCTACTGCCAAGATAAAAATCTATATTGAGTTAGATGTATGCAGTGAACCTTAGTCTATACAAAGCAATTGTTGTAAACAGAATTCTCGAGGGATATATATATATATATATATATATATATATATATATATAGAATAAAGATTTAAGAGTTTCTTCGACTCCAAGGTGCAATCAATCATAGACATGAATATAAACCCAAGAGCAATGTAGCTGTGTTACTAAATTAAATAAACTAAATAGAACCAGTCAAGCAAAAATAATTATTTATCAAATGCCTTTAGCCGTCTATAGCCAATAGCAAGTATGACGACTGTTTACTGACGTCTGTTCATGCATGTTTAATGTCGGACAAGTTGTTTAATTGCACTAAACCAGTACACGTCTTGGTTATACACCAACATATACGCAACCACACCAACGAACAAACAACACAATCTGTGGTACAATTTTCCAGACACAAACTGAGGAAATAACAAAAGTTACTTTTTCTAACCTTACACAAGAAGCAGGCTTGCTGAGAGGGTCCATTCAGCTCAAGTAATCCTTCCCATTTCATTTCATTTTGAAAGGTTTTGGCTTGTTTTTCATTCTTCCGTGTAACAAACCTACTGTAAACAAATGGACTAATGGAACATCAAGGTGCCACACTTTCCACTTGAGCCTCCTGTTATTTAACAAGTATTTGCCTCTATGAAAACAATTAGAGTCTGATTTTATCAACACTTTTTTGCAAAGGCTTTTGTTAAAGCACATGGAAGAGGCTCGACTGCTAGATGAGATGGAAGACTTTTCTGTATTCTGCTCACGCTGTTGCACATCGAAACACTGAACCTTTGAGCACATGCGGAGCCCACAAACAGGTTAACTTTGCTGTTACTCCCCCCAGTTCATTAGCATGCATGCTCCTATTTAAAAAATTATAATTTTAAGTTGATATCTTGTTTTCATGCACTCTCGATTGGAACGCATGGTGTTAATTTGTTACATCTGGCACCGGTTGATGGCAGCTTACTGATTCTTGTAAATATACTCAACTCTTTTATTTATTTGTTTGTTTGTTCAGAAATATGTAGATTTATTTTTAAAATCAAATCACATATTCCATTTAAATGTTTTTATTTTAGTTGAGTTAATTAGTTGATCCTTTCACATAACCCCTATCAACAGCAGAAGTACCCCCTGGGGTACAGTTAAGTACAGCTGGTTGGGAATCACTACAAAGAGATATTACTTTAGCGGCATTCAAAAAAGAATATACACGCACACAAAAAAAAAATATATATATTTGCACTTGCATTGCACTCTATTGTTATTTTTTTGGAAAAGAAAAGGAACAGACTTACAGTCTTCAATGGCTTTAGTTCCTGGAGGTTGAATGCACTTGGACTAAATTGCGTTTGGCAATGAATGTAATGTAGTGTGTGGCTCAGCCAAATATATCTTTTTAATGAATGTAAATGTGTTATGGCAGCCTGAGTAGAGACCTGGAGTGTCACGTTCTGCCTCTCTGTTCCCCTCTTCAGCCACATTCCCAGTTCCTGAGGGGCCTCTCCAATGCCATTTTACATCAGTCCACCAGATGCCCTCTGACTTTCCCTCCTTTCCCAATCACCTGACTGTCACACCCATCTACACATCTGTTTCCACTTTCCTCATCTGCTCTGCCTGGCCTTCCCCGCCCACTTCCTCACCTGCATCACTCAATCACCCACCTGCTTCCCATTCCCCCTGATTAGATCCAGCTCCACATATACCTCAGTTCACCATCACAGATGCAATGTCACCTGCCTGACTCCCAGACCTGCTGTCATCTGGACTCTGCATTTGGGTCCAATCCCTGTTTTCCTGCATTTACCAACCTTAACATGGATAACCTAGTTTTGTCTTAAATGTTTTACTTAATTGTTAATAAAATAAAGCGTAAGTATCCTTTAATTCATTATCATGGCAAGAGTACAAAGCACAGCATCCGATCCGTCCCTCTCCAGTGATTAAGATGATACAATACTATTTTCTTTTTCTTTTTTTTTTTTCAGAAAGTGGTAATCTGAGTAAGGCAAAGTGGAACATGCAGCAGTGTGTTTAGGGATGAGTCTATTCTGAAAAACCCCAGACAATAAAATAGAAAAACAGTTTGTGGGGTAAACTTGGTCAAATAAGGAAAAGCCAACTGAGGATGCAATGCTTCCAGACATAGAGGCAACATCAGTGTATCTAGTGAACATGTACACAGCTTTGTAAACACCTCCAAGAGAGAAAACTGAACGACCGAGAGAACTGGTATTTTCAGTATTATTTCGATCTATTTGGTAATTGATATGCAGAGTTTGTCTTCATCAGATTGATTGTTCTGTGGTTTTGGTTATTGGCTGGTATTCACTTGTGATTTAGTGCAGCCAGGTACGGACTCTGCCAAGACATTACTGCCAATGAAAGGCCTGCATAAAGGTCTAGTTATGACTTTCTTCCGTGTCCCTCCCCCTCTTTGAGCCAGTCAACCAAACTTGATGCCCCGAGTCTTTTCTGATCGAAACGCCAACATAGCAATGGTGCACACCTCATTTTTGAACTTTCCGAACTTCTTATAGCTGGACCCACCTTTTTTCTGCCGGAGCGAACCAGCGAGTAAAAACCAAGTGAAAGTGATTACTGAGCTAGAACATCATCGCATGGCCACCAGCTAATCAATTAAATTACAGTCTCCCATGTGGCAATCGCAAAGCATAGCTCAGATTATTCTGGAAAAAATCAACATACGGTATTAATACATGGCCAAGAAATATTACAGATCAACACTTTTCAATTAACCCACCGTCAGGGAGATGGCATTTCAATCAACATAAGTTCAACATTGTGCAACCGGCCCATTTACAGTGGACCTGTTTGGCTTTCAGACCTCCACAAGCACCTTCTCAATCAGAGCTTTCCTTTGTGCTCACCGACCAATACTAAATATTGTGCAAATGGCTGTGAATCAGTGTGAGTTGACTCAACAAAGGTCAACCATTAAAGAGACTCTAAAAACCTGAGTGCAATATGGATGACAGCGGATTTGATCTTACAGAACCAAATGAAAGAGGTGGATGGATGTGGAATATTGCTATTTTAATACTAAATCCTGTCAATCATACATATTCATTTCTGCGTAAAAGACAAGTCTTTATTCTTCTGGCATGTCCTTTCAGTATAATCATATCAAGAAAATAACATGTGTAGTGCATGTGTGTGCATTGAGTGTAGCAAGAATGAAAAGACAAGGTGAGAGTTGTAATTTAGTGTGGTTACTGGAAACCAGACCCACATGGAGCACTTCACTAAGTGTCACTTAGCTAGAGTGTATAATGCATTTAAGGTATACGTTACGTATACGGGTTACGTACATTGACACCTTTCTTTACAATCTGAGGTAAATGACTGATTTCAATTCATGCTAAGAAAAACAAGGTAACACATTCTATTTGAAGATAGGTGTTAAAACATGTTAGAGGCCTGAACTTTTGATTAATACAAAAGCATTATGATGTGCTGCTTTGAGGTAAGGTGAGGTACCATATTCTATAAATAAATGATGAAGCCAATGAACTGAGCTGACTATAAAAACTGGAATTAAATTATTTTGATGGCCACATCTTATCATTATAAACTGTTCGGTTTCCTGTAATCAAGAATTTAATTACACAGTGTGAGGAAATATGATTGATGCTTAAGTTGTTTAATATTGAACAGTTTACTATTTAGGTTATTTATTGCAACTCAACGACTCTCATTGTGTCTACGCATTTAACTACCTTGACAGTCTTCAGTTGTCTCTCCCTCTGCTCAACTTGCATAACGCACATCCATATTTCCATTTTATCAGACGAGCTGTAATGAACAGATCTCAGATTAGTGTTTGATGCCGTCTTTAATCCTTCCAGTCAGGCAACTGAGACACCTTCTGGACTGCCTCTGCTGAGCAGATTTGGATCAGGATAGCTGGGACTGCCTACCAATCAGCACAGTGAGTGTTCAGCATGTGAACACGGCATTCAGGAAAAAGGCCTTTTAACCAAACTACATTTATCTGCGAAGCACAATGACATGGAGTTTTGTTACACTGAGAATATAAGCCATTTGCAAACAGTTTCATGAAATGGGAACGCTGTGGGAACCACGTTCATGTTTGAAACTGAAATGCATGAAGAGTCTCATAGTTCATCAACACAGAATGGAGAAAATCCATTATCTCTTTCATAAGTATTTTTAAATGCTGGCCATACAGATGTCAATATTGTCTCATAGATCTACATGCATCGCACTAGCACTCAGCATTCCTGCATAGTAAATACAGAAATAAAGATATTTCATTATTCACTTTGTTCGTACTTATTGAGTAATTGCTTTCCACCTTGAAATAACGCTAAATGAGTGGTAACAGTTTAATTATCTGTTGTGTGATAAGCAATACATATAATTAATATACATTTAGAAAAGTATTTGAGTGTTTCTGAACAAATGGGATAATACATATAAGTAACTGTACATGACAGAAATTTCAAAGTCTAGGCAAAACACTAAATTTCTGAACATTATTAACGTGATTTGATATATATTGTTCTTATTACTTTTTGTAGTGTAGTGGATACTCTGCAGCCAGATAATTTATTATGCAAACTAAACACTGCTGCAGCTCTAATGTTATAACTTCTTAGCTAATTTATCCCAGACAGCTGGTTGAGATCTAACACATAAATTATTCTCTTTATGTCCTTTGTGAGAATATACTGTTACAGGGAAAGAGAAAAGGGAATGACGGGTTTCAAAGTAATTTCAAATGCATCTCAGGAACAAAACTTTACTAAAAATAAGTAATATGACTCTTTGTTGACACTTTGATAGGATGATGAATAAAAAAAAAAAAATTCTCAGAATAAATGATGTACTTCAATGTGACCAGTGTAAGCTGCTGAAACGAGCTAAATCATGTCCGCTGGATCTGAAGAGCCTCATGGAAATCCCAAATGCCCTTCAGACTTACTGATTTAAAAACTTCATTTTGGTGTTCAATTTGAAAAGGGCACAAAAAGGGCAGGGTCTAAATTAAAACCTGCTCAACCAATTATGTGCTCACTGCTTATTTCTATTTTAGATAAAGTTGATTATCTGTGCTCAAAATACCCAAAATCTCCTTATTGAGTTTACTGGTAACAAAACACTTATTCATAGTTCATTCCAATAACTTCTCAGATAGATACATTATATGCATTTCACATATTGGAAAATGAATTTTCACTCACTTGTACTAGCATATTTGTGATAACATATGGTAGCTGTATATAGGCTGCTGATGATGATATGACATTTTATCTTTGTTTATTAATTTAAAGCCACTGAAAGTCTATTCAACGAAGAATAATTAAGTAAGAGCATCCAGTCCAAATGTTAAGACATCGTAACCCACAGTCATTATTTTCAGCTACACGCCAAGTCAATCTTGGCTTTTTTCACTTCTTATTAAATTAATTCACATAAAATGTGCTTGCATAAGAGCCTAGTTCTAGAATAGTTCTAGATGATGATCAATGTAACAAAATATTCTTGAGACCTTAGAATGAATCATGTACAGTACAAAAGTGTTTGAATATGGAAAGTAAAACAGAGACGACAGGCAGATATGACTAAAGAAAAGTGCATATTAGAAGTAGAAGAGGAGAATTAAAGGGTGGAGAGGTGGAGAGGGGGTGTGAAGTGAAACAAATTTTCATCTTACAGTGGATCGAAAGTGTAAGACGAAGCACTAATGCTGGAAATCCTAGAAACAAAGCTGTATGTGGGCAGAGAGGAAATTCATTTTTGGGAACAAAATTAGGTGGAGTGAGTCACTCAGTTGAATTTAAAGTTGTTTTAACACAGATTGTGTGATGCATCGTGAACATTCAAAGAAGGATTTTACTCTTTATGTATTGTGTGAGAGGTACAAAAAAAAACCTATTTATGGTTGTGATTTGGACGATCATTGAAGACACAACACCCATTCCTCCATTTTCTAAAACCACTTGTCATTTTCCTGTTCGGCTCCACCCAATTGGGCGAGGGTGAACCCCACCTTTTCACCTATTGTGTGCATGGTTTCCAGTCCATCACGGACAAACACACTCACAATCACTACTACAATTTAGAGCACCTGACCTGCATGTCAGTGTAGAGTTGCAGGGAAAATGGTGGAAACCCGCAGAGAGGCGAGGAAAACACACTGACCCCTTTGCCACCATACAATACAACAACATAAGCATGTGAGAAAAGTGTTTTATGATGGGTACACGTTACTGTATTCTGATCTTGACGGAAACTGTATCTTAGAAATTAACATTAATAAAAAAGACCAGTCTTGCCAACTTGAAGATTTACCGCTCTGTGAAATGGCTCAGTGTAAAAGGAAAATGACATTTCAGTGATCTATGTCCAGCAGTAACATTGTTTTAAGGACGGTACTTGATGGCAGCTGACATTGAGCGTTATGCTGCAATGAAACAGACGGAAAAGAAAGTGAAAATCAGACAACATCATCTTCCCCGCAGAACACAGCCAGACGCCGAGGAACATAAAAGGTCAGTTGCTTTACTGTTTCCGTTGGTTTAGGGCTGTTAATTGTCTCATGGAGAACGGCTGCAGCGTCTTTTGTTGTGACAACCATAGGACAACCCTGGAGGTCTCAGCTGCTATACACTGTCTTCAGGGCCCTCTGGTCCTCAGCAAAGAGCATCTAGTCAGTGTACTTCTATCAGTTGCAAAGTAGAGTGATTGAAAGTTTTTAAAGTGGAGCAGTTATGCCACTCTTGTGCAGCAGAAGGGAGCGCTCGTTGGCAGCGGGACAAAAAGCTGTGTTCTGGATGAGGCAGTACAGAGTCAATAGTTTTGGATGTGTTTTTTTTCTGCCGGCAATGCTTGTGAACCAAGTCTGGCTCTTGGAAAATATTTAAACTCTGCCTCTGCCTGACTTAAAAAGTGAACAGGTAACAGGGTTTGAATATCTCACTCAGTGCAAACATCATACTCTGTAGCCTCGATGAAAGGTTGGAACAACGTGACAGAGAATAAATATGATACTGTCAGACATCAGGAATAAGGTGATTTTTCCAACCTTTCCAAGGGTTAATTAAATAGAGATTGTACGACACGAATTTAATTGATTTGATTCTAGAGTGGCATTTGCTGCAGGTCGATGTCAAACATAAGATTAATTGCGTCCATTTAGTTTTTGCTTAATCATAGAAATACAATATAATGGCAGAATACAATTTTAAGACAAACAGTCTCAGTTTACCAGCACGAGTGCTTTGATCTCATTTCTCTCTAATAGCCTGCTGAGTCCTGCTCAACAGGGATTTTTTTTGCTTGTTTTCTCTTTTTTAAATGTGAAGGGGTTCATGTCTGAAAAGGGCACGCAGGTTTAGAACAAGAACATGTTTTCAAAATTTTAGAATTAAGCATTTTCTCTTCATCTCACTGTGCGCATAACTGGTGTCTCCACCAATGAATTATAGAGAGAGCTTCTTTATTCAAAAGTAATTCTAACTTTCTAAATAAAGCTCTTAATAAACCCATATGATATTTACCTCGTAATATCTGTGACTTTCTGTGACCACATTAAATAAATCCATGTAATTTCATAAAAGAGTGCCCTCTAATCTCTGCTTTAAAGAGAACTGAAATTGTGTAATATTGTTTCTGAGTGAAATTAATACATGGATTAACAAAGTTAATCTAATGCATGGATTATTTTTGTTAACCCATGCATTAGGTGTAATTAAAGTCCCCTTTTATACCTTATATTTTAATGAGAGTGATTAAAGGCAAACGCAACCAGTCAGTTAAGCCTTGATATGAAAATTGCCTGGCTGTTGTGAGACGGAGACATCAACTAGAAATATGAATGTAAACTATTTGTTGATCTACTGAACTTGTAATATGTCCTTCCGTGTGGTTTCCACTTGCAAACCAATTGTGCAGCTGGAGATGGCAACTTTGTAATAACAGTTTGATATTCAAGCAAATAATATATGGCAATAATGAATAGTGGAACACAATTAGTATACTGGAAAGCCTTATTAATCACTTTAATATCAGCTGACGTGGCAGCCTGTGTGTCGCGGTTGGAAAAGGCTGTCTTTTAATGAAAAGGACACACAATTGATTTATGAAGCTGTATGGTTTAGAGCGGAATGTACACTTGCAAAACCTCTTGTTAGATTTTTTTTAAATGTGTTTTCTAAGAAATGTCATATGAGAAAATATTATACGCTGTGTCACTTGTTGAATTCATTCGCATGCAGTGATTGTTTTCCTCTAACGTGTCATTGCAGCGCTGACGTTTGCATTGAGTTTCATTATGCGGATGAGTCAAGCCCACCATCTGGATACCCCTTTCAGCAATTATTCATCATGAGGCAAACAGTAATTTCTGTTAACCACATCCCCCCCAGTATAATCATAATCCATGCCTCCAGTGCTGGATCACCTCCAGCCACTTCTCCATGTTCTGCCGTCAGCTAAAATCTATTCCGCATTTACTTTTACGAACGTCTGGCAATTTTGCCTTTCATGCACACTCTGTGGAGTTGTATGTTGTTTGTTGAATGACTATAAATTCTTTTAAAGCGTGAGCACGTAAGAAACTGCCAAAAACACTATCATGGGCTGATAATTGGACATTTTTCAAATTAAAAGTGCCGAGACCTTAATTAAAAAGTTGATTTAATTATTTTCTTTTACGGATATACAAGAGTACAAAATTCAAAATTTAAAGTATCTTTCCACAAGTGCAGCAAGCATGCCTAATGTGACCCGACTTACACCCTTTAACTCTGTAAGTGGCTTACCCCATTCACACCCGCACCTTTTCACCAACTAAGGGCAGCTGTATTACTTTCCATTTCAAACTCTCTATCCATCTCTCCTACCAGTATAAAAGAAGAGTCTGCAAGTGCAAGGCAGCAGGGCCTGATGGCATAAGGGAGTTCAAAGTATGCACCACTTGCCGGCAGAAGCTCTCTTGCTCCAATTCAACCCAACTTTGAGCCTTAAGAGGATACCTCATCTACAGGGAACTTTCAGTTACACTGGCTTACTCTATTAAAGAGTCTGGCGTCCTGGTCTACAGTGAGAAATGTGTTTTTAGTGAATTGGGGCTTTTTAAGAAACCTTTTAACCACTACCTAAGGAATGAAATATAAAACAAAATGTTTGAAAAAGAGAGCAACACATCTTTTTTGAGCGCGTTGATTTAACAAATGCATTAGTGAGCAAATATCACAAAGTATGATACATCAATTTTATTTTCCATAACATCGTGTTTCAGTAGAACTGTACACATAATGCATTTCCTTTTACACACGGTTCACTTTGATGAGACTCAGTGTCACAACCAAGCCTTCTGATTTCATTACATTCCACAGATTTCCCTTTGGTTACTCAGAACATCCTCTGGGCCTTGTGGCCTGCACCTGTTAGTGAATTATTCTCAATGAGATTCACCCCCTATAAATAACATCAGACAAAGCATGCACATTCACACAGCCTCTGGAACAGAAGACACTTGTAGTCGACTGGCTAAATGCCTGAAAGTTTAGTCATCAATTTACAACCCTTCTCATGTTTTAAAAAGACATTTTTAATTGTCTTGTTTTTAATCTTGTGTAACATGCCTCAAAGAATTCAGACTGCGGGCAAACAGAGATCCTATGCCGTAGTGTAAATATTCATCAGGTGAAAAGGATTTGTGCTTTTTTTTATAGCTGTTTCATTCATGTTTTCGTAGTCAATGTGTCGATTGATGTCCTGTCTGTTTAAACTCTATGCAAACACAGCTACAATGCTGTGTTTCGTTATCGTAGAGTACTGTAAGCGCATTCAATTACCGGTATGTCTCGCTTAGGCTTGTCATTTTATTTTCATCTGAGTGAATGTACCTTGCGCATAATTTGATCAGTGTTGCATCCTTTTCTGCCTTTAGCTGTGCGCTGATGTTGTCATGCTGTTACATAACTATGATTGACACAAAAGAAAACTGGCTACTGTATGGTGAGTATGTCCAGATGAAAATAAAGAAAGATAATTTCTACTCTGAATGTCCCATGCTGGCATGTAGCTCAGAATCGGACAGTATCCAGAGGAGAATATTTAAATTATCTCTTATATACCTATTTACAAGGTTGCCAGGTTTCTGCATAGCAGACAGTAACACTGATCAAAACACGATGTTGTATTTCAAATCATACGAAAGCCTTGATCACTGCATTTTGATTTGATTTGGGAATATCTTGTGATCTATGGCCTGCAATTATAAAAACTAAGCCCATAGAAATAAGTCAAACGAAGCAACCGTGTTCAAAGCAGCTATCGAATACAAGCCTTTCCATATCCAAAGTTTCATTCATGCTACTTTTTCTCCAAAAGATCATATGGTAGAAAAGCAACAGTCTGAAAGTGAGAAACATCAGGGAAAGCCTCTTTTGGGAAAATGTCAACACTGCATGAATTTCATGCACGGATGTTGAGGAGGGTGCAAGAGGGATTCCAACAGCATAATGCTGACATTTGAGAGTGTGTTGTCTCATTGAGTACAGCACTCAAAATGATTAGTAGCGCATACAAACCTTAGCTTTCATCTTTCAGTGACGACCTTCACTGCTTATTTCCTTGTGTGTTTATTTTGAAGGCAGACTTTTATTTACACCATTACTATAAAGAATATGTTGCTTTTTCAATCCAAACTAAAAATCAACATAGGTTCACAGTTTTGTTTTTTACTAAGAAAATAAAAAAAAAAAAATGTTTCCCTCAGTTACAATCATAGCACACTTGTAGCTTATGTTGTGGGAAACTAACTAAACACTGTGCTGCAGCATCTCACCTGTGCAAACACACTCCAGCATGGCAATCATACACCAGGATACATTTCCTGAAAATAAGAAGCTCACCGCATAGTCAGGCGTGTATTTATGTGCCAGAGAATCAAATTATGTCTCTCAGGTTTTATTAACTTTGGCTACATAGAAACACTGGAAGACCTTGTTTTTGACCTTTGCTCTTCTTGGTCTTTTTTTGTTTTTTTTTTGCCAGCTTTCCAATTTTGAAAACAAGATTTGTCATAGGATTTGAATGACTAAATCATTACCTTATTATTCTCTATTTAAGGCCAGTGAGAAATTGCAGCAGAGCGGTTAGTTTATAAAACTAAAGCTGTGAGGTTGTGCTGTACAAATATGGTATGTGAATCTCACTGGCAAGCAAGGTGGGAGGAAAAGGCCCAAAGTAAGGGTGCCGACAGTGAGCATAGGGAACATAAATGAACATAGTTATATAATGTTGCTGTAGGGTATATAGAAAGAAAAAACACAAAGAAGAAAAAGATAACATTTGTTCTTCTTTTTTGGCAATTGAGTCTCTTGCCTGAGGCCTGCATGTGGAGTTCTGCGCCATGCTGAAGCGAAAACTTTCTATAGACGAGTACATAAAAAGAAGCAGTATGGAGGTAAACTGAGTTTGCTGAATGGGCTTGGTTTGAATAGAAAAAATGGCACTTGCCATAATACTTAAGATTTGACACTATTGTATTAACTGTAAGGCAATTTGAATGAAAAAAAAAAGACCTTAAAGGACCCAAGGTGATTTAAATATTTTCCCCAGCAATAACTCGACAAAGTGCATGTACACTTAACGCTCTTCAACTATGCCCGTTTCTTTGGTTTAAATTGTTTCTTAAGTCTTTCCTATAAGTACATCCAAAACACTTTCCAGATGTTTGAGCGTTATTTTTTTTCTACACCATAACATTTTTTTGTTTTTGTTGCTGTTAAGCTCTTCTTTCCTGCAGTGACCTCGACACCACTCCTTCTTCCCCAGTGGTGGGATCACCTCCTCACCTCTCTGGTCAGGACAGCATAGTCACTCCCTAGAATGATCTAAATCCCAAAATCCCTAAACTTTATACGCCCCTGTTTTCATCCTCTCCTCTGCACCGAAAATGTCAAAATGTTTGCTTCCATTCTCTGCTCGCAAACCCCTCGCATCTGTCCTGGCCTCAGGAATATTTATAGCACAACTTTGAGCTTTGCATCTGTTACCATTCTTGATCTATGGCTTTGCACATTTTTACCCTGTATAAGAACACACAACTGTGTGATGAATTTAAATGTGTAAAAAACAAATTAATTTATATATATATATATATATATATTATTACTATTAGTAGTAAGTCTTACTAATAATATACATTAATAATAATAATAATAATAATTAGAATTATAATGAATAAAATAATACTCTTTATCATTTGCAATTATAACTTGATGCCATCACTCCACACTGAAAAACAAATGTATTTGTAGCGAAGCAATGTACATGCCAATTAAGCAAGAGGTTGTTTTTGATGCACTTTGCCAATGTAGTATAGTTAATGGAAAGAGAGGTTAAGCATTATCCGGTAATACACTGTTAATTGTGTCGGGTTATTGAGCTCAGATAAAAAACACATTTCAAATACATCTCCAATAACAATTTACCACATTTAAAAACCACATTGACAGTAATCAACAAAAAAAATCCTTCAACATGTTTTCAGACTCCCTTATATGGCAGCTAATCAACTGCAAATGTTTCGGACAACTGTGTAGCACGACAAAATGTTCGGTAGGCACCCTGAGATGGGAATAGAGATATGAGCTGTAGCTTCTCAACAACTCTAAATCTTTCCACATACTCTTCAGTAAGGACGCAATGAATGTCACTGTTCTGTCAGATAAACACAACTAAGTGACGGTATCACTCCCAAACCCTTCCCTTAATGTACTCTTTTTGTTTGTTTATCCACAGTGAAAGCATCAAAATGTGTGTCTGGTGAATTTTTTATTTTTTTATTAGACAATAAATTAACTACAAAGATACAGTACCGATGAAATGACAAACTAAAATGTTGCATAAGTAGTTCAGAATGAAGAATAAGAACTGACCATATTTTGCATATGATGTAGTGGGCAGAGGAAACTGTGCTTCTTTATTACTCGCTGCACATTCAGTAAATGTATTTACCAGCTTCCCTTTTCCAGGGGCTGGAGGCTTTCTTGCATAGAAGCAGGAGAACATCCCAAACTTTCTATGTTTCTTAGTCCCTTTGTCCGCTTGCTGTGTGGCCTGGAGAGCGGCGTCGTTTTGCAGTGAATCGGTAAAATACATGAATATACTGAAGTGAGGGACTACCTCAGCTAACTGGATATGCTTTTTATATACAACCCATGTTGGATCGTGACGAACACTGTGTTTCGAATTGCATAGCAGAGTGTTTGTGTGTACAAAGAATCATCCATGCTGTTGCTCTTGGCAACTTATTGCATTGCGATTTTGTTCATGTGTTGGCATCAGTGTATGGAGTTGTGCTCTCACTGTATGAGGCCTGACTGTCATTCTGTCCTGCAATGTGGGTGTTCTCCAGTGGTGGAAGAAGTACTTAAGCAAAAGTATAAAAGTATCAGCATCAATATAAACATAAAGCGACTCAGTAAGAGTGCCTCAAAATTGTACTTAACTACAGTACTTGAGTAAATGTACTCACACTCCACCACTGGTGTTCTCTAAATCAAATTGTGCCCTCCATTCTAGGTTTACAGTGAATTAATATTTATTTTGTTTCATTTCCTGGGTAGCCCTGTCTCCAGTTTTATTTGGTTACAAATGATTATTGTTTAAGTATTTCAATATCTTGTTTTATACATGTTTTATGTGTTGTGTAACCACACATGCTATATACAGTTTGCTATAATTACTCTTTTGATGAAACATCTGCAAAGATTGGTACACTATACTGTATGTTGAGATTGTTTTTTATGTTCTGTGTCAAACTCATATTTCAGAGGTTAGAAAACTAAGAGTAAACATTATTCAATTGAAAATAATGGAACCTTTTTTTTTTTAAGAATAACTTCTCTAGTTTGATATCAAATTAACCTTTAACCTTCAGAAAAATAGGCTGGTTATTTTCTTCTCAAATTGTTTTTGCTCATTGTATAAAACTTTGGTTATTCAAAATATAATATCAAGGAAGGCTTCACATACAGCCTACAGTGATGTATCCTGTACATTATTATTGGGATAAAGTTACATAATGGTCAAACCGCAGCAGTTGAGAAGTATTACTAGTAGCGAGGTGTTGTGCAAAAGGATGAACACAGCAGCAATAGATATGTAGGTGTCCTCCACCTGCTACACCACATGCAACATTGGTTTTGGAACTTTCAAAAACTAAAAACAGCCATGTTATATGGCACGTCTCACATGGTGCGGTGCTCGTTTTGTTCATGACTTGATCATATCCTGAATTATTGTATTATGTTTATTACTAAGTTCTGGTTTGTTGTTCTTTTCAGTGCAAAAGGGTCGGACCAGGCAGCATGAAGTATATGCTACTGCCACATTACTGTCACTACGTCAAACCCCGTCAGACTGATCCTAAACATAATAGACAGACGGACATTATCTCCTCTTTGACCGATCTAGTATTCAGGTGAGGCGAGTTGTACTATTTGAGGCTTTTGAAGTTACTAAAGAGGGGTTAGTGTTTAACAGTGGTTTCCCGGAGTCTACAGCAGCAGACATTAAAGGATGTTACATTTGTTTATGAATTATTAATGTACCATTCAGATTGGTTTTAGAGTATGAGCAAAGTGAAACTGCAATGCATGGCTCTGTTCTCCCAGGACATCTCTACAATGTTTGCTCTGTTGATGCTTGGTGGTTGAGAATCACAGAGGAAACTCCTTATTTAGCTCTTTAGCAAAGTTGTTAGAGTAGAGTAACATCTACCAAACCACAAACTTTCGTAACTCATATTAATTATATAATTCTTCACATCTTTAAAAATGATTAAAAAACACCTTGCGCCCTGTTCTGATCGACGTCAGCTAAGAGAAAACAAATCCATGTATTCCAGTTTCATCCGTCACTTCATACTCTTTAGCTGCACAACTGACTGGATGTCACATACAAACAGGAATTACCATTTTACACATTTCATTCTTTGTTCAAACGATCTCTGACCGACACGTTGTTGTTGAGCGGCGGAGGCGGTGATTGCTTGCTCCTGATGCTCCTGCCATCCGTGGCGGCTCGCGAAGTCTCTGTCACAAAGAGCCGAGCCACCCAGTTGGAGGTGACAATGCGTTTGTACTCATTCCTGAAATTCCTGTTGAGTAAGCCATAGATGATGGCATTCAGACAGCTATTGAAGTAGGCCATGAAGTAGCTGACTACAAAAAGCCACTCGGGGATACGAGGACCCACACGGGACGGATCTATGGCCACCGCCAAGCCAATCAGGTTAAGTGGAGCCCAGCAGATGGCAAACAGCACAAAGACCACAAACATGGTGATGAAATTCCGCAAGTCACTTGGTCTGAGGCGAGGACTCTCCTCTGTCTTCACTTTACGTCGCACCTAGACATGATGAAAACACATGAGACAGGAATAAGACTGTTGATATTGCCAAATTGCTTATGTTCCTTTCTGCCTCTCTACGTTACACTCATACAAACACAAAAAAACAGTTAGAAAGCCACACAGATATCCACACATACAGCCACTTAGGGGATGTAGTCCATCTAATTTATCTGCCTGTCAAACACGGCATTCGAGCTGTAATCACATGCTTGATTCAAATTTTGCACGGCAAAAAGGATTTCAATGATGGTGTATTTTGTCAGTATATTCTGACATTTAGAAAATTACACTGACTCGTCCAGTACAGGTTCAATGATTAATGTTCAAAAATGTTTCTGTGACCATATTTTCTATATTACAATTCCAATTTGGTTGAACCCTGAAAGGCGGATGGATCTCATCATTGTTTGCCCCAAGGAGTGCCTGTGTTATTTACAGCTGATGGCATGTTAATTAATACCAATGAAACCCTCTGTGTGCCTGTAAAGACGCAAACAACTGCAAAGAGAAGCAGGAGACTGACCTGAATCACAAGTACCCAGATGCGTAGATAACAGAAAGTAACCACGGCAATGGGAACCAGGAAGTGAACCACCACTACCGCCACTGTGTAGGAGCTGCTGACATTCTGGGCGAAGGTGCAGGAGTAGACCCGCGGGTCGTAGCGCAGGGAGCCAACGAAGAAATTAGGTATAATGGCCACTACTGTGAGTATCCAAATTAAGGCAACAAACAGCAGAGTGTTGCGATAGCTGTACAGCCGACTGTAGGAGAATGAGTGACAGATGTAGCAGTATCTGTTCACTGCAATCCCAGTGATGTTGAAAATGGAACCAATGACACTCAGCCCCATAACGAAGCCGCTGACCTAAACAGAAAGAAAGAAAGTGAAGTGTTTGTGTCAGTTTGTTTTTGGAGCAGTTTTACTGGTGTTTTATTGGTAGTGAACGGAAACATGCTGTAACTGATGCGGTCTTACCATGCATTGTGTGTTTCCCAGTGCCCATCCGTCATGGAAGAGAGCATAGAGAACCAAGGGGTAGGGGTAGAAGGCTACCACGAGGTCAGCGAAGGCCAAACTCACCACAAACACATTACCTGGAGAGGAAGACGAAGATAAACAATCTCTTAAATACATTTAAAGTAACTTGTTCTCTGATTGTGAGATGGGTCACATGGTTTATAATGCAGGCGACAGCATAATTATGCTGTTCTATTAACACTGGATTCACCCTCTAATGTGGCACCCCTCGTGTTCTCATTTCAGCACAATACAATTCGCCTGCATGTGCTCAGACAATCAAGATAAGTACATTAAGCCCCAATGGCTTATTCCGATAGAAGGCGAAAGGAGCGACACTTTTAAAGTACTCACATGTTTTGCATATAAAACAACTTAATTTATATTGCAATATTTGTTTGTACAGTACAGTTGTATACCTTTGTAGCTAATTGCATGCATGTTTTGCAAAATGCTTCAATGGGCAATTAAAATTGCTGCACATTCCTTGATTCAATTACTCTCTCTCCGTGTCCCGGTGCCCTCAGACTTTTTGTTAACGCTGGACTGAGTTGTAGACCCCATTGAGATCTGCACTCTACTGAGTAAACTTTTCTAGCTCCTCTTGTGTTTCTGTGCTGGTTTTCTCTCCTTTGCCCATCTACACGGCTGACCTGTATCAGTCACATTAGTCCCTCCCTGCTGCCAGAGTTATTCCCCTGCAAATCAGCTCCTGTCTAATTACCTCAGTCCCCTCACCCGAGCTTCTCCACCCATCTCTCCTCCCCCTCGTCACATCTGTTTGTATTTAAGTCCTGGTTTACGGTTCAGTCTTTGTTGGATGCTTGGTTTTGTTCTGTTACGTTCAGTTTCGCCTTGCCTTGCCCTGCCCTGCCCACCACCCAAACCTCCACCTTATGTTCTAAGCTTTTGATATTGTTAACTTTATTTTTGTCTCCATTTAAGATAAATTCCTCAACACTGAGCCTCCTCTGTAAATATCTGAGAAAAGTTTATTTATATGGCACCTTTCACAGACACCATTCGCAAAGTGCTTCACAGTCAAATAAATAAAATGTAATAAAATACAAAAAATAAAAATAAAACAGGGGAACAGATATAAGACACACGTACAAACTTAAAACACCATATGCTACCTAAATGCCTGTCTGAACAGATTTTTTTTGTGCTTTTTTAAAAGAGTCCACAGATTCCAAAGACCTCAGGCTTATTAGGAGACTATTCCAAAGTTTAGTGGCTGCCAAATAAAAAAGTATGATCTCCCTGAGTCTTAAAACTTGTCTGAGGTACATATCGATGTATCTGATAAGATGTAGGTCTCTATAAGAGAGCACCAAAATTTTTTGAATCACTTATAAAATGAACAGGAAGCCAGTGCAGAGAGGTTACAATAGGTGTAATATGTGACCATCTGTAGGGTCGTGTTAAGACTCTAGCAGAAGCATTTTGGACGGATGTATTAACATCTCAAATTCATTATTGACACAACAGACCTTAGTTTGGTTATTATTCTTAGGTGAAAGAAACATGATTGATTCAGCGTTCTGATGTGAGCACCAAAACTCATGGATTAGTCAAAAATAACACCAAGATTACGCATACTACGCTGAGAAAATGAGGATAAGACACCAAGATTCTAAATAAAGAAGTCAGGAGATCATAAAAGTCAGAGGGAGGAAGCCTGAGGACCATGAATGGCTGTATCAAAGTTTGATGACAATCACGTCTGTGTGGGTTTATGGCAAATTAACCATGGCATCTTCAATTATAGCCTGATAAAACTTCATAATCCAATACCGTTTTATCTTATATAAATCCAATCATAATCCAACAATATGAATTGGACGTGTGCATCAGGGAGAAAGAACATACTGTACAATAATTTTATCAGTCTGGATAGATTATTGTGTGTGTGTGTCCAATGTGTTTCTATAACTAAATTATGCAATGATGTAATACACACATAAAGCATGGTTAAGACCACGGTGCTTTAATTTCACTCTGAGACTACAGCAGTCTTATAGGGAAGAGTTTGAGCCTCATTAAAACTCTACTTTCCATATCCAACAAAACATAATTCTATTAGTTCTTTCAAAAAGCTTGCTACTTAATTTTCTTCTTTTTGCAGCATGTTTTTTTTTTTTTTACTTGCTTTCTTGCCTTTCCCCTCTAAACAAATATGCCTTCATGTGCTGTAGGAACAATAGCAATTTGAGCAAGTACATAGATAATAGATTTAATTAAGACCAACTGCTTAAATCTGGGATCAATAATCATTAACAGTTTTATAAGGGCTTCTTAAACTTGCTCCAACAACTGCACTTGGTAATCAATATCAGGCCCCGTCCCGTTCGTTAGATGTTTTGTGTTGTGTTTGTACTTCCTGTTTTATTTTGTTAACTGTATGTTCCCTCTCGTTGTCTGTTGTTCCTACTTCTGGTCCCCAGCTGTCTCCACTCTGTTCGTTAGTGTCTCCACCTGTGTCTCATTATCCTCTCCCACTTCCTGGTGTGTATAGTCTGTGTGTTGTTTGTCCCTTGTTGCCAGTTTGTCTTTGTTCATTCATGTCAAGAGCTCCAGTGTTGTTCCTGTTTCCTCGGTTTCCTCGATCCTGTTTCCGTGACCTGACTCCGTCTTCGCCTGATCCCTACCTGTTGTTCTGCTACGCTGAGGACCTACCTGCGCATCGACCCTGTTCCTGTGACCCGACTCTGCCCTTGGACTTTCCCTGTATGTCCTGCTGTGTATTAGTGTATCTACTTCACCCAGTAAAGTCTATCATCATCATCATCATCATCATCATCATCATCATCATCATCATCATCATCATCGTCGTTCTGTCTCTGAGTCGTGCTATTGAGTCTCTCTCTCCGTGTGTCCTGGTCGTACCGTTACAATCAAGGCCTATTTAAAATTTTTATTTGCAATTAGTCTGATAGGGGAATGACATCATTTTTATCATGGCCGTTATGGAATTAAGTTGAAATTAAACAGTAAAACTTAAATTGGCAATCGTGCAATCAAAGTTAGTATACGAAGGCAGGCACAGAAAAAACTATTTAAAAAAAAAAAAAAAAAA
>CALSBV010011010.1:1012721-1028133 GCA_943590825.1 Bovichtus diacanthus
TATATATATATATATATATATATATATATATATATATATATATATTTATATTTTTTTATTTTTTTTTTTCTAGAAATTAGACACTTTCTAAACTTTTTGAATCAACTTCTAATTCATTCAGAAGTTATTTTATCTAAATAACAACCTGTTAAAGAAAAAAAAAATTGGAATCGCTTAATCAGAAATTACTACAAATACAGGTTTTATGGTAATTAGTTTTTGAATTTGCATATTGAACTGAGTCACCTCCAACACAGCAAAGAGTGCAGCATATTTGGAATTTCAGCTGTGCGTTGACTCCAGCTTTAAAATATTCGGACAATTAGCAGACAGCTGTTGGAGCCATGTTTTATTTTTTTAAGGCAATCATCACCACTTCTAAAATGTGTAATGTCTGACCTATTAAATGACCCGCTGTTCCACTGCGCTGCCATGGCGTCACACTACATGAGAAACAACAGGCGTTATGTAAACTCTTGTACAGCTGCACAGCTTTCGTGAGCCTCTTGTTCATGCATAATTGTCTGCTAAATCAAATTTCTGGTAGTTTTACCAACTGTTTGTTTCATTGTTTATGCTTCAGCATTGTCTAACAGGGAAATACATGGAAGAGTATTTATGCAGTTATGTTTATTGATGAGTCAGAGTAGTTTATTTAGTTTGAGAGGTAATGATTAGGAAAGTAGTCAACTTTGTGTGTGACAATGCAACGGACTGTTAAGTAGGCAACGAAAAGGACATAACTGAATGAAGTGAGTTAACACAAAAAGCTAATGGACATGGATCAGTACTGTTATGAAGCTCAAAAAACCAGATGGTTGTAATTATCAAAAGTGAAAAGAGAAATCCTCTCTGTGATAGCTGCTACTGTTAATGCATGAGGACTGGATAAGCAGACATTGCCACACATGCACTGCTCTGGCATGGACCCAGGAAATTTGTGCGTGTGTGTGTGTGTGTGTGTGTAGCTGGGCGCTTCATTTTCTCCACCATCAGCCTGATAGAGAGCAGCGTGCATTCAATGAAGCAGCAAACAAGTTCTTCACATATGGTGAGCGCACCTAGATGCAGACCAGTGGGAACTTTTGAACCATCTGTTCACATAAGATTATGATGGTGTTCACATTTCATTATTAATAATTCATTAATTAGAGGCTAAACTTAAATGTGACCATCTTGTTTCAGGGTTTAGAGCAATGTAAAGGATAGTTAGATTACATTACAACTTCATTTACCAAGCAGCCACTGGGAATGGGCTGTTATTTGGACAAGCAACTGCTCAGAGACCTTGAATTTCATGAATTTCCAGATGAAAGCATATACACACTCTGAGGCATTACGTTTAATTTGCAGTAGCAACCTATTTGGCTGCACCAATCAAAGAGGAAATGAACACACATGCAAAGTAAACAGTATTTTAGCGCTGTTGGTTGTTTTTTTTTTGCTTTTTTATGCTTAATAGGTGAATTGGATGTACCTTAGATTGAAGTTCGTACAGCTCTTCACAAGGTTATTCGCATGTACATAATTGCATATAGAAATTATGACAGACTTAATCTTGTTTGTCAAAAGGATACGTGAAGATTGCTGTAATAAACAAGATTAGAACTAAAAATTATTTTCCTTCCATGTCTGTGAGCAATTCCCCAGGGGAAGAGATTGCGAAGATTTTCCTTTTCATTTGCTTTTATTTTTTTTAAATGTCTTTCCTGTGGGAGGACATAGGCAGATTCGCCTTGTTAGCACTTAAATTTGTTTTCAGTTAAGCATCGGGGCCAAAAAAAAAAAAAATTAAAAAAAATATGGTAAGGAAATGATGACAGACTGAATCCAGAAATGAGTGATGGAGGGAAAAGTGATCAGGCATGATAAAAGCTGCACTTTCACGTGGAAACGCTGTGTTAAAAGTGGGGAGCCAATCTCATTTCAGGAGGGTAAATAATACAATCCCCACGAGACATGATCTGGACAATTAACAGCCTGGTTATTTTATAATGAAGCTGTCACCTCTGGTCATTTCTTCAGTCTGTTAACAGGGCAAGAGCATGCCATAAAGACATAAGGGAGGCAATAGCTGACACAATCTGCAGAGATGAATGAACAAATCTATCATCAGGAAATAGAGAATTAGGAAGATGGTGGAAAATAAAAGGAAGCCAAAGGTTGGCGGAGGATGATATTGTTAGCAGCGGAAGAACAGCAGGGGCAATAAGCTGATGACAGAAGACGAGATAAAAGTAATGCATTTTCTCGTAGCTTTGTAGGCAAGGCAATAAACGATCCTGTGATCGCCACTATACATCAGAGCCCTTTCCTCAGCATCCCAGCAGCTTTCTCACTCCACTGCCCTGCCGACTGCCTGGTCATATATGGCTGACCCCAGAAGGGGAAGTAGGGCCAACCCTTTTATCACTTCCACCAATACCTGTTCTTCACTATTCACTTGGCTGCTCCACAAATGTCTCAACCAAGCAGTGTTAGTTGTAACGATACGACCCCTTCCTCGCCTCTTAATGATCCTGCTTTTTCTTTTTCCGTTTTCAGAGGGTGAATGTGTTTCTCACAGAAGAAACACAAAACACACACTGAGACTGGATGACTAGGTCATGTTGCAAACATGAAATGGATTGGAGCATGACTATGTGAAGAAAACGACCTTAAAAGTGCTTTGTATCACATCCATAATAAAATGAGTTCACAGAAAAAGAGGACCAGCAAACTTTGAGTCTGTTTTTATATGCTGTAACTGAAAAGCAGTTATTGCCTCAGGCAAATACTTTACAGTGAGTCTAGCTTCCCTCTCATAAGCTTACACTTACTGCAGGAGCAAGGACATGTATAGCCTAAAGTATATTCCAACATTTAAAGTGTCTGACTTTGGGCTTTTTCAGGACAAAAAAAAAAAAAAAAAAGCTGCCATGGAAGTTGACAGCCACAGATAACTGTTTGAAAGATGTAACTTCAATAGCCGGTATTCTTGTAACATCAGCAAACAGACGGCATGTTGATATTGAGCTGCCATCACCTCCGTTTTGATCTGACTTGTTTGTGAGGTTAACAAGTTTGAAGGGCCGCAATATTTGCCACATAACCATACATAAAGGTCTGAGAGGAGGTAGTAAAAAAATAATAAAAAAGAAAATTCAGAATCTCTGATAGAATTGAATCCACAAAATCCCCATAAATACATTGCTAGACGTGGCTCACAAACTATCATATTTACATTTACCACTTATCTAACCCACCAGTAAATTCTTTCTAAGTGCAGAGGGGAAAAGCTGGTTGAGTTAATTGGTATAAACATCCCTGAGGTAAGATTTTAATTAGAATCGTGCAGCAACTTAACCAGTAAGAGTTGTGAAAAGTCCTTTCAATTTGACCGTCACAGTTTACCTGGAAGTCAGCGCTTGACTAACCAGCTCAAATACGTCAAACAGGGACATGCACATTTGGATGGGCAATAGATCAATAAGATAGAGGTTGATGCTGCAGATTCTCTCTGAGACAGTATTCTTGAATTACAAAGACTGACAGGCTAAAATGTGTCAGGGGATTTTCAGGGATTTGATTTATCTTCCCTGTTCTAACTGTCTTGTTTTTCTTAGTGTTTCTTACCTACAAAAGGTGTTTGTCTAACACTCTCCCTGAGGAAGTTGTCTTCTCATGTCGTGGTCAGTGTCATCTGACGTTCTACTGGGACCAATATAGCATTTTCACCTCTGTGCTTATGTTTTTGTCACGTTTTGTTGCTATTGGTTGGGGACAGGATGCAACACATTGTGTCAGACACTTCATACACCCAGACACCTCCTGCTAAAGAGATTCTCCATTGCAGCACACTGGCCCCGCTACATCCACCTTTACCTCTACCTAAAACAATGCAAGGGGCTGGGTTGGTTGGGGAACATTATTACATGTACTGGTAAAACTGAAATATGATCCAGGAAATCCACTTTGAACAGATTCACCGACCTCCTTTGGTTATTAATTTCAAATCTGCTGCACCTCTGATCACTCCCAACATCATCACCTGCTACACCACTGCAGCAGTTCAACCATTGAGGGTCAGCACGTATTTTCAAGCAGGTGTTAAGTTACTCTTTAACAAGAGCTCCAGGGTAAAAAGAAACTCATTGGAGGAATGTGTGTAGGAAATAATTGCGGAATATTTTAAGGTAATATGATTCAGCCGCTTTGCAAAGCAGCTCTTTCTTTAGCTGCCTCCCTTAGGTCTCTCTCTGCCTCCGTCACCTCTCTTTGGAGGGCACTCTCAGTCACAGGCTGTTTACAGGATAAACAATGTACATTACCCAATATAACATTCACTTTCGCACCAAGTCAAAAGTATTAAGGAACCAGCTCCAAGATATCTAATGCAACATGATTTAACCAGTAAAAAAACAGATTCCACAGTAGGAGCATAAATAATTCCCATTAACTTCCATAAACACACAAACAAACTCTTACTGCACGCGCAAGAATAATAAAAGTAATCGTACATTGTTGCAGTTGCCTTTGGGGAGTTGATGCTTTTCCTTTATATGAAGTTTTTTTATTCACTCGTATGCATTTTGCCAAGGCAAACACAACACACTGGCCGCAAAAAACGAACACAACCCTCATGCTGTGCACTCTACACTAACCAAGCAACTGCAATGACGTATAACCTTTGTTTCAGGCAAACATTCAAACTGACCGTGACCGAAATTATAAAAAACCAACTTAAATTATGATCAGTCGGGCACAAATAAAGAAATGTGCAGGGGGGAAAGTTCTCAACTGAAGCACTGAATGAAATGAACGGCCACAATAAAGATATACTGTACAGTATGCATCCCTCATTACAGTAAACAGGGGATTTTTCACATACATATATACGAATAACAGCAGCAGCAGTGGCAACAACACTATTATCAGTAATATTGTTAACTTTATAATAATACCAATAACTTTGTTCAGCTATACAGTAGGTGTAATTCTAAATATACACTTGTTTTAATTCAGTGAATCTCATATATTTAACAAAACACGTACGTTTGTTCAATGCAATAGCTGTATTCAGTACGGGATAAAGGGTCAGGTTTCTGCCCTTTACGCTGTGCGAATGGCCATTCTGCTACTAGCTTATCAAAGTCATTCATCTTCTAGTTTGTGAGTGCATCAGTATGTACTGCTTGTGTTAATATTTATCTAACTGATCCCACATTCATTTGAATACCAGTTTATGCCAAATATGCTGCCCCAGTGTGTGCAGAAGTGTGCATCTGTGTGTGCGTTTGTGCAGCTGGGCTGAATTGCTTGCACATGTGCAAACCATGCCTCAAAATGTAACTGTTTATACATAAAATTATTCAAAATGTTATCTGTTATGTGTGGGATGGGAGAATAGACAGTCATTTGGAAATGGCGGTTGACCAAAGAACTCATTTTTAAAATGACAAATCTGTAGCTCAATTGTTGTGCCACAGTATGATGCATTTGATACATAACCAAGTATTTTTTAAGTTGTCTGGATATAATTATAGATTGCCCTGCGTGTGGGCTATTTTCTCTATAACTGAATAAACTACGTTACGTTTCTGGTTTCAATATTTGCGTAATTATCTGTAGAACAGAAAGCATAGAAAACACATCTGATATGATACAACATAAGGAGAACACAGACGTCAGGAAAGAAACAATGCAAAGGTACATGGTGTGAACATTACACTAGGTGATGCATTGAGGAGACAGATGGTTCAGTATCACATGATGAGCTGATAACGTGACATCATTAACATGAGGGCATGCAAAGTTTGAGCTACATCAGAGAAAAGGTCTGAAAGTAAAATCTTCCAGCTTTGAGGTCTGTTACGCGTATTAAATCGAAATATCTCTTTTGTAACTGCTGTTAGGATAAATCACTCCGTGGTCGAAGACAGCGCGCATCTTCCAAATACCCATTTACATAATTAGCACTTCCTGTACACATGGCTGTTTTGTGTTCAGGCACGTGCTTCGGGGCTTGTCTTGGTTCGGCCTAAACAGCCCTCATGCTGCAAAGAGAATGTCAGCATATGGAAAAAGTTGGTGGAAGGCAACATTGTATAATGTGATTTAAAAAAAGGTGATTTTTTTCCACAAACAGAAACCCCCCGAACCCCCAGGAACTGTCTTGCACAATGTGTTTCTGTGTCAAGGCCACGCTCCATGATTCTGAATGGGTTCCGAGCAAAAGAACCATTTAACTCTACATTGTTTTTATTCTTTTTATTTTCTCTTTTTTGATGCGATAAAAGAAGTAAAGGAGCAGAATTCCACAAATGTATGCAGCGTCAGCCCACACATGTGTGTCCAATCAACTCTGCCCTTGAGCAAAATTGGCAATTTCATACAGCGGTACTGTAATAATTCCAAGTAAACTAGTTTTACAGTAATATCAATAAAGAAAAACGCTATAATCAATAAGGTTTGATTCAGTGGGTGTACCTGGTAATTGTTGTTCAACAATGTCTAGACAGCACAATGCAAGATTAACAAACTAAGGGTTTAACAAAAGCAGCATACAGTATGTGTGTAAAACTGAAACCAAAGAATTGTCACAAGGTAGGCGGATGAGCAAAGCATAACTAGAATAATATGCATTTAAAAGCATCATCGTTTTTGTAATTATTGGTATCAGTGGCAGAGCTCTCGGTTTAGGCTTTAGGTAAAAGTATCATTTGCAATTTACTGTATACAGTTTACAATCTTTGCTCAGTTAAATGAGAGACTGGTGTCTCAGGAGTGAACTCTGAAGTAGAGATGGAAAAACAGCCCTTTAGTGTTGCTGAATGTGCTACATAGTGCATGTAGTGTCAGGCATTGTGAATGTGCAGTGAGCCAGAGTCCATGTGAAAATCTCTCAAAAATGTGTACTGCCAAAGGGTTTCTTATGATTTGTCAAAGACAACACAAAGAAATTGGCTTGATAAGAGAGCGCAAGCATGTTATGTAACAACACTTGGAGCCTAACACGTGACAGTAAATGGCAAAATGTACCAGAACTTAAAGCCAAATACTTTTATAACTCTGTTTTAATAAATATATTTATGATATATCGCCTACACCTCACCTTGCTGGGAACTGTTTTCATTGGAACTCCATTTTAACAGTGTGAAGTATTAAAACTAGTGACAGTGTGTTCTCTGTATCCATTAAAGACACTGTTAATTTTTTCTTTTTTATGTGATTTTTCAAAAATGTGACAAGGAAAACAAATCTTTTCACTATTGGGGCGGTAGCAGAAATTGCGGAGGAAGATATGTCAAAAAAGATCTGCCTGGCCATCACACCATGAAGGGAAATTGAGAAAAAAAAGAACGTTTTTTTTTTGGTTATTTGGATGAAGCGACCGAGGACTAATTTCCTAATATATGTTGACATTTAACATTGGTGTTGGATGTAGCCCCTGACCTGTGACGGGAACTGCTTGTTGTTGAACTGAAAGTGGACACCTTTAAAGAAAGGGAGAGAAAGAGAGTGAGTGAGCGAGCGAGATATCGGGATGGTCATAAATCACCTGAGAAGTCCAAGCAGTTCAGAGCCTGCAGGGAAGTTAAAGTGTGGTGTCGATCAGAGCAATCACCAAAGAAACATTACTACTTTCAAGGACTTGATGTTTGAAAGTTCATCCAACACACAAGTCAAACAGGAAGCTTAAGTTTATCTCCACCTCTCTCTCTAACGTGTCCACTTTGCCCGTACCTCAGCGATGGAGGACTGCGCTGTGATTATATCAAGGGGACAAAGATTAAAGCAGGGCTCTGGGACTCACCGGGCAGGTGAAATGAGCAGCTGGTGATAAAATGACTGCATTGTATTTAATGTTAATGGAGAGAGTGAACAAGTATTTCCATCTGCATAGGAATAGCCGGTCGGAAACAACACATACACTTGTCGTAGCTAAACACTTTCCAACTGGTCATGGATAAAGGTCCAAGTTGCCACATTGAACTGTGGGGATAAACAGGGCTTCCCCCATGTCTTTGTTGATCCACTCTGAACTGCTGTGTGAGGACATTTGCGTCGTTATTACAGCGTTAGGCTACTTCCCCGATCTTGAAGAAATCTATAATGACTCATATGACTGCGAGTGGTTGTCAGGAAAGCCTAATAATAGGTCATTGTTTGTGCTTGAAGAAACAACCAATAAAAAGAAGATGGAAAATGCATTTGTATTTGCTGTTAGAATAGCGACACCGAGGCCTTGATACCGAGGAGTGCTTTTCCTAAACCTGCCCTGGATCTTGAACTAAATAACTCTCCTTTGGTGTGTATTGAACGCGAAGGTTTCAGCGTGCCTCTCGTAACACACTTGGCACTGGTTTATTGTAGTTTCTCTTTAGAGGAAAGTTTCCGACCTCCTGTGGTCACACATGTCGGCACCTCTCTCTCTGTGCTGGTGTCGGCAACATCGTCCAATGAAAAATAACAGGCCTTGGTGAAACTCACAGCAGTTTATTAATTTACTGTAGCTTTAGTTGGCAACAGTGGGCAACTGCAGGAGCGCAAATACTGCCAGTCAGCTCCGCCTGTTGGTTCTCAGCAGTTCAGTCCTCGTCAACTTGGCTAAAGGTGAGGATGCCGCTGCTGGCCCGGCAGGCCGCTCACCAGCCAGGCTAACTGCAGCACCATCATCTGCATGCCTCTCTGTGATTAATTTCTTTAGCAGACTCACAGAAAGCCTCTTTGACTAAGGCAACATCGAATTTTGAAGTACTCTGCACTAAGAGGGGAACAGACAGAACCCAGCCTGCTGTTCTGATGCCATTCATTGATGTCAGAATACTGTGTCCCTTGAAAATGTAAGTAAACTTGGATGACACAGCTGAATACACAATAAAAAAAATGTACACAGCAGAGTTTTATGAATGGGGACCTGCATAGATTTTGGGGGAAATGAAATGGAGAGAGTTTGACACCCATTCCAATGCAATGCACTGCAGACACCACAATGCTTTGTACGGTCATACAAAACTAAATGAAAGATGATTCAAACCCTGTGGTCATTTGATCTTCTGAAACTAACAGACAAATGTAAAAGCCAGTTAAGCTCAGTTAATGTTCTGTTTTTCCATTACATTTTTCAATTGCAGCATGCAAAATGTGCAGAGAAGCTATAAAATCCCATAATTCCCCCAACCCACAAATAATTCATTTTTGTAATAGGTGCAACAAGAAAACAACAAGAAAGTCTAAGAATAAACCAGAAGGCATAATAGCATCACAACGGACAATATCTGTTGAAGAATGTGGCTGACAAAATAGTTAAAAAACACATTTATTTTCTTACTTTTTATGATCTTTGTGAACCCATTTCTTTGCTGTGGCACCAAAAGCACGCGTTTGGTTCAGTTATGCCTCAGGCTGACTGTCACTAGTTTGACTAATACATGAAAACAAGGTTGAAAAGATTAAAGGTTTATGTTTTTCTTTAAAACATCCCACTGAATCATAATGACAATATAACAGCTTTGATGTTTTCCACCAAGTGTCATTGAAAGTAAAATTGCTAATGAATCAACCTGTTAATCATATCCACATTTCGTTTCCTTGCTGCTCCAACTTCCTCACGCATCCCAGCTTTTGTAGGCACCATGAGCTTGATGTCATGCTTTCCAGTCCAATGTCAGTGTCTCTAAATGTGCATCTTTAATGCATACCTCATTAGTGATGCACTTGTTTTCTTGCCTGACCTCGGGTGTGAGTGCATGAGAATCAACACAGCACAACAACAATGCTCAGGCCTGTCGATAACGCTTTAGTGCCAGTTTTCTAGGTGCAAAATAGTTTTTCTATTCAATTACACTTCCTGTCTCCCGAACATGCAGAGGTGCCACATATAGTGCGTGAGTGCCTGACAGCAGCTGACTTCTTGTGGTCTTATTCGAAGGGTTTTCAAACAGGACAGCAACCTTGTGCACTTCGGCTCACTTTTTGGTGAAGGAGGATATTTGTTGGAAGAATCACCGGGCTTTGAGGGTGAAAACAACAAGCGCTTTAACTGACAACTACTTCCATTTTTAATGAGCCAACTTGCACTTCCCATTGGATTGACGAGAGAAGTTAGCCTTTAAACATGTTACATAGTACTAAAAGTGGCAAACTCATATATATGGTATTTTAATAATGTGTGTCTGCTTAAACAGAAAAAAGCTATACTGGTTTTTTATGTCGCTTTGGCGATTCCCTTTCTCGGCGAGCTTTCTCTTCCTCGGCAAACAGGCCTTGTGGGTAGAGCTCTTTGCGAAATCCACTGCTGTCTGAAAGCACGTTAAATACGTAAAAAGTAATGTTGACATTATTCATAAGAAGACGATAAAATGATCCCCCAGTGAGAGTTATGTAAATATTGTGAGACTACTGTTGTTTACTCGCAGACATGTGACCGCAGCTTTAGCTGGCGGTTAGTTTCCTCTCGAGAGTAGTGCGGGACTTGAAAACGTCTGCCTGTTTGCTAAGTAGGGTCTACAAGATAGAGATATTGCTACCAACTATTTATCTTTTGCAAGGCTGTTAATCCTGCTCAAGCTGTCTCTCAAACCCTAACTATTGAGTGCATCACAAACGATGTGTGCATCACAAAGCAGTTGTCATCTATAGGTGAGCTTTTGTTTGCCATGGAGATGAACTCAGGTCAGGACATTCACATTCGAAATGCACTTTGTGGACGCTTTGCCTCAGGCAAACCAAACCGTCCGTATCCTCCCTCTGACATTAAGAATGCACAACACCGGCCCTCGTCCGTTTTCTCCTCTATTCCTTCACATTAAATATGCCGTCCTGCTCAGTCTGGTGGCACATGCTGGCTGTGAGGTTTAACAGCAGATGCATCCCTGTCTGTCCATAAACTCAGAGGGTATTTGCAACAGTTCAACGTCTAGTTAGGAAATCTAAGACAAAAGCTGGTGCAAAGTACAAACTATGCTGTGGAGGTCACCCGTCTGTACAGTAGATTCTTAAGAGTTTGTTACACTATATCTTTGATTTGGTAAATGTACATGTTGCTTTGTCTTACTAGCTTTTCTACTGAGTGCAGCAGGCCAAGGAGATTGACCTTTGAAGTGCACACTGAACTGTAAAGCAAAGCAGGTTATTACATCAGAAAGCTGTCTTAGCTCATCATTATAACAGTGAGCACCTGGGAAATAAAAGTTTAGATTAAAGCTGCAAGCGATCATTGACGTTATCGATTATGAAACCACCAGAAGCCGTCTATTTAAGCACGATCTCTTTCAGAATGTAAAACGTTTGGCTCGTCTTTTCACGTCATAACTAGAAGGGCACTCGGAAAGCGCAGACCTCCGAGTTCCCAAGGCCATGCCCTACCTCAGAACGTAAATGAGTAAGTGAGAAATCATTTGTTTATCCACCCTGTGATTCGGATAAAAAAAAAAGGGCTGGTAGTTTTTCCTTTATCCTGCGGACAAACAGACAAACAAACCAAACCGGAAACATAACCTCCTTGGTGGAGGTAATTACATCCAGTCAAATGACTGCAGCCTTTGAAGGGTTTAAATTTCTCCAGGCATTCTGTGTTTGATCAGAAAAATTGGCATTTTGGATGCACTGCATTTGAGTGTTCAAGTTAGACGGGGCTGCAAACATGCTCGCATCGGGAGTTGTGAAACAGACAAACAGAAACCAAAGGACATGTAGCTCCCCAGGAGGGAGAAGCAACTTTTTTATTGCTTTTTTCGTCTGGGTTTACTCACAAATACCCCTTCTGCTGATTTAACTTCAGCCTGTATGGGAGTTTTTGTGAATTAGTCCTGAGAGCAGTTTGATGAGCCTTTCCAGATACATTTCATGATAGTTAAAGTTGTTTTTTAATAGACAATTATCAGTGTCTTATACACTCAGGCTTCTGAGTATATGTGTATTAAAAAAGTTAAACAAAACCTATAATCGGTAAAGGTAAGGAAAAAAAAAGTCAAAAAAGTCAATTTGGACTCTGGAACCTTGAGCATCTTCAACCTGAGTTTGAAAGACTACACTATGTACGAGTCGAAATCAATGAGGTTTGATTAGGTATTCAATTCAGGGTTATCTCAAATCAATCAAAAACAGATGGTCGCTTTTCAGATATTTCCTATATCAATGTTTTTCTTTTTGGAAGAGACTGATATGCCCATCTCTAATGAGATGAATCCGAACGGCTGTACTGTATTTAACATGACTTCAAGGCTTACCGAATAGAAAACTAATTGAATGAAAACTAAACACTTTTCATCTTTGAATTTTCTTTGAAGCGAAGCACTCTGTGTCATAAATACCAATGACACAACACAACATTTGAATGATTTATAAAGGGCGTAACACATCAAAGTGCAGCTCTCAAATCTTGTGCTGATACAGTTGGCTGCAAATTATAACTTTTTGTTGCGCATTTCGCCATGATTTCCTCTGGCTTTATGATGATACCAGTTTTCAGTTAAAACATCATTCCTGTAAAGTTTCTACCAAAAAACTAGAGCAGTCCCATATCGCAGTTCAATCTGAACATAAATACTGGTAAGCATTAAATAGAAAATAAAGTCCCAGATGCATTAAAAAAATGAGAATCACACATTTGGCCACTACCCCTTTGTTTACAGTCTTAATCTAGATCTCTGTAGGATTGAATCCTAGAGTAGATTAGGAGGTAGCTTCCATCCTGCCTCGCTGGCTCTCACTGCATCTGAAACAAACATTCAGTTTTTCTGTCTTATTTGCAGAGTCGTTTGCACTTCTGCACATCCCTGTGACAACTCCCCCCCCCCCCCCCCATATCCTATTCTCATTTTTCATTCTGGATTGCCCTTAATTTCTCACGTCTTTCCTATTTCACCTCCCTCCCCCTTTCATTCTCTTTCTCCTCCTTCTCTTGCAGCAAATCCCTCGCTTCTTCCACCTCTTCACCCACTGCAGCCTGAAGGTTTTGAGAAACTGTTTCATAATGCACTTCAAAATTATCACAACACATGCATTATGGATATGGAGAGATACAGCAGGCATTACGGGATTAGACAAAGGAATAAAGGAATGAAATTACTAATCAGTTGCTTTGCAGATTGAACGGGTCAATCTATCATGTTCATGGTTATTGAGTTTAAAGAAAATTGTTCTGTCATTTGCTGTGTGTGTGTGTGTGTGTGTGTGTGAGTGCGTATGTGCAAATTTGTGCTATTGAGTCATCCCCCATCTCTGCACTAGAGTACTGATAACAACTGGGTGATCGTGATGACACATGACAGTAGTTCTTGCATTGTCTCAGCTGTGCCTCTTCCCTTTATGAAACAGCATCACTCTCCTACATTTCATGGCGAAGAGTTCCAGTCATTTTCCTCTCATATCTAAAAGTTGGGCTGTCTTTCTCATTTTATAGCCTATGTTCTTGTCATTTTTAAAAAAAATTTTTTTTTTAGAGCTGTTTCCAAAGCTTCTCTGTCTCTTCTTGCTACTCTCCACCTCGCTGGTCTCAGCCCCTCCTGCTTCCTTTATCCAGCTGTCTGTATTCAAGGGAATTACAGAAGTCATGCTTCACCCAAAATATACAGGACAGTGTCTGGGCACAGCTCAGGCAGAAGTAGACTCCCAGAGCACTTAAAGCTGCTGAAAACATCCCCAGCAGTCATACCCAACCTTCACTTCTGCCTAAATACACACTGAGTTAGACAAAAAAACTGTAAAACAAGATGATGAAAGAATTATATGGAAAAAGCCTCAACATATAAAGAAAATCCCCCAAAGCCCAGCAAAGACACTCCTCCCATGCATAATAGATCAGTGGGAAATCAGCTCCCCTATGGATTCTACACGAAACTACATGATGAAACTAGAGCAAGTGGCTAATATGTGTCACAATGGGACGTATAATGGGATGTCAAATGCAATTTTCATGCTTGATTCCAAATTATTCAATATCAAGTAAATGGATTATTTCAAATCAAACCAGCAACAGAGCGTCTGTGTCTAATCTCTCCCCCTTTTCTTTTTGAGCTACAGCTTAACACTCCTCTATATCCATTTCGCCTGCTCTGTGATCTTGCAGTCTCTCTGCCTCCTTTTCTCCATCTCCTCTGTTATGCACATACAAAGGTTCCAAGAGGGTCGTTGGTTTGGATGGTATGAGCCTGCCTTCAGCCTTTTTTTTTTTTTTAACTACGCAGCAGAAAGCTGAGAAAACTCCTAAGCATTAAAGAACATCTCATCAATCTGACAACCTTTTCAGCTGTCTGATCTCCTGTTTTGATTTTAATGAATTAAAATCAAACACCAAAGTGCAGCCATGGCAAAAAAAAAAAAAAAAAAAAACGTAGTCGGCTGCATAAACTATCGTAGAAACCAAAAAGAGCCAAGGATCTGAGGGTTCCTACCGAGTCATAGTGGAAATGAAGGGCAAAACCATATTTTAAAATAATGAGTGGAATATTAAAATCCATGAGATTTTTAGATATTGCAGGAATAACAAGATACTAGTGTAGCAAGCAAGTAAATCAGCACCTTTTTAAAACATTGTAACCAGAGAGAGAGCGTCACAAATATAAAAGGAATTTACTATGTACTGTATGTACCCTGTCTCACAACTTGTTATATCTGTTGTCATTTTTCATACAGCAATTGATGCACAATTGATGTGCTTTTGAGGTTTTTCTGGTTGGCTTCTTGTAACATTCTTGTAAGTAGCAGTAAAAGACTCACAAAAAAGCAAATGGATGATTTCTCAAGAAACAATGAACTGAAAGAAAACTCTCGATTACTAACACCATTATCCAGATAGCTTATAATTCTACTCTATGCTCTACTCTCTTTCTGAATTTATTTTGGAGGAATAAATCTCATTAAATGGCAAAAGTCTCTCTTTTAACCATTCAAAATATTTGAAATGTGAATGTAATCTGGTTTATCGGCATCATTAAACCAAAGCAAAAGCAAGAAACAATTGCAAGAAGAACATTATTTGTGTTAAAGTGAATTGTAACACAGCCAATTGCTTAAATCAGCATCTCCACAACAGCATAGACAGCAATTGTGTTAAGTGAGGTCCTGTGCTTTAGTTTGTCGCATGCCCTGTCAAAATGTCTCTGAGCAAGACACAGAAATCCGCCAAACTCCATTCAGTGGGAGAAACTCTGGATTAATGTGTCAGTGCCACGGTATGCCTAGAATGTAAGGATGTGAAATACAGACTTAGGAACTGTCCAATAAACTAAAAAGAGGAAGTAGTCTGTTAACAAATCAACACAAATTATGTGTCTAACTTTTCTCACGGACATTTTAAGACTTTTGAAGATAATGTATTGACGTGTACTCATTCAATGGGGGCTAACACTTACAGTACATCAAGCAACTACACACCTACACTAAACCCATTTGTAACAAAGTCCCTCATCTTAACCAGGAAAAAGCA
>CALSBV010011010.1:1028681-1152937 GCA_943590825.1 Bovichtus diacanthus
GTGTGTGTGTCATCATTGCAAAATGTGCTCCGAGAAACACCTACTGTAGCGGGAACTACCACTGAAGTGGTCTTGAGTACTGTAAGATGCAGTCATGAAACTGAAATCCTAATGAAGGTCGAGTCGACTGTGGTCGTTGTCCAAGCGACAATGGCAGAAGTAAGGAGGGTAGGAAGAACTAAAGCCCCCCCCACACACACACACACACACACACATTTTACGCCCCTGGTCAGAATTTGCCGATGCTGGCGGTGTGATCCCATCGCAAGATGGTCTCTAGTTTACTCACTTTTTCATATTTAATCACTGTGAAAACATTTAACTACAGCTAAGACAGAGCAGTGGTAGTATTAGTCGTAGCAGGAGATGGCACAGAGGACCCTTAGGAGACACAGAAAGATCCGAGCAGAGACTGGCTTTGAATGCTTTTAGTACCATGGAGAGAGTCAGACAGAGACTGGAGGTGTTTTTCCATACAGAGTATGCTAAGTTTGGACTTGTGTCCTTGGGAGTTTGAACTTGTTCAACTTGAGAGTCCAGCTCTTCAGAAGGGGAGGGCACAGTCGGCTCAATATGCAGTTGGAGCAGCTGTGTTTTGGCTACCATTCCAGTTCAGCTGGGCTCTAGTGAGGCTTCACTTTCACACAACCGTGCAACTGTTCTTTGACAAGATATCTCAAGTCAAAGCTATACTAACAGGCTCTTTGGGGAAAACAGAACAACAAAAAAGCTTTTTTGGATGGAGGTTGGATTGTGAGATGCAGCCGAAAGTTATCTTCACTCTAATGTACATCAACTACACTTCTAGCACTAGCAACTACTGTTCTTCCTCATGTATATGATAATGACCAAAACATGCACAAAGGCTGTTGTACAACATTACTGTCGAACACAAACTAAATTGGCATCAACAAAGTTCAAACCTCCGGAAACATTGGAGACCATTTTCAAATCAACTCAATTAAACACTTTTGACTGTACTTGGCTGGATGCAGATTTTGAATTGGAACAGTAGTTGGACTGTGAGTGGTGATGCTTCACAAGTTCAAAAGAACACAAGCATGGACAAGAAAGTAGATTAAGAGATGCCTCAGGTTTTCAGTACTTCAGCACCATGGATAGGGGCAGACTGAGAGCGACTGGATGTGAAGCGCTACGCTTGGTAAAGAGTGTTTTTTCCCCCTCAAGCCTCATTCTTAACTAAGGACTATTTTTAAGCATTGTTTTTGTAGAGGCAAAGAGCTTTAGAGAAAAGTTGCTGAAGAGGGAATGAAAGAAATGTGGAGAGATGTGTTGTAAATAAAGTCTCTGTAATGTGTGATCCTATCTAACGCTCTTTGAAGGTTTGCAACACCTACGCTCCTTCAAAGACACATCTCAGGGGACAAAAACCTCTGCCCCACACATTTGTACAAGACACCTTTCACATACTCACACAAACACATTATACAAGACATAGCAATAAGATGTGTAGACTTAGTGTACTTCATTTATCTGAATACGCTTTGTGCTTTTGCATGCAGACACACATCTGTATGTTAGGGTGCTTGTGTGTGAGTCAAAGCATTTCTTTTTTTAAAGACACATTTCAGGGGACAAATGGCTCTAATAGCTCACGAATGCATGCAGGCGTGAGTGTGTCTGCGGCACAAGCGTGCTAATATACAATAGCACTTGATGATGGAGATAGCCTTTTCAATTAAGCATTTTGAAAAGGCAAAAGAGGAACATAGTGAGAGGGGAGAAAGATAATGTGCAATCGTAACATAGCTTGGTTACATGACCAACATCCATCAGAGTTCATTGTGAATAAAGTATTTTGATGGCAATTCAGTGTCAGAATAATAATGAGTCTGTGCTATAATATTTACTACAGTATGCATATATCACTATTAAGTGAGAAAGACGCAGAGTTAGTCATCACTCATCAACCTAGCATCTAAAAAAATGTTGTGGTCCAACACTCAGTGGTCAGTTTATTTTGTTCACTCCGCCATGGCAGGGAATTATGCAAAGCCAGGACAACTGCAGTGGATAATCATATGATACACGCCGCGCCTGCCGTGACTCTTTATGTGCTGTTGTTGAATCAGGTCTTTTCCCATCCAAATTATTGAGTGGGTTGTTTCAATCTGCAGTAGCCGTTCTTTGAGTTCACGGCTGTGGGTTCAGCGTGGTTTCTCAACTGCTGAGTGGGCTGTTTGAATTGAGAGAGAGATCAGCGTTAAGGCAGCAATGCGCCATGTGAGTGGCAAAACCCCCACAACAATGTATTTTTTAATAGCACTCTTTCTAGAGTGGTAGGCTATAGAAAACCTAGAAATGGATGAAGAAAGGATAACCCACCACATCCAATAATACATTGAATATAAACTGTAAACCGAAGATATGCCAGGTGCAGCTGTTGAGGCAATTGACAGGTGTACTTTGTGCCCTGCCATGTAAGATTTACTGATATGTCCTTTGTTGGTGTCATGATCCTAATTGAGCAACAAATCTAAATGCTCACCCTTTCCTCTAACATCCAAACAACAAGTGCTGCCTCTTAAAAGCACAAGTGGCACTTGATTCAGGCGATGTGGACAGATAAGCCCGTTTTGCCAAAGGGTAAACGTGATGACAGTGCAGAACACAATCTTATCCAGTATATTTTTTATTGAATACCATTGTGTGTGCTGTACGAGATTTACGTGGGATAAAAACTCCCACAGCCCTTGTTTGAATGTGCCCCGGGCCACGTGGCCGTATGCACTCGCTATAGTATTTTTGATTAGTGTACTCCCAGGCTGCATGTCTTGTGTTTGAAAAGTTGTACAAACATATGGTAGTAATAAAAAAAAAAAAAAAAAGGAAAAAAGCAGCAGAGATAAAGAAGTCAAACAAACGTCCATGCTTACGACAGCCAACTCTTCTTTTTAATAAGACATAATCTCTATCTTATTCACTCAGGAAGTCGGAAGACGTTGGTTTGATAACCGAGGATATTTTTGTTTGTGTTAGTAACGTGAAGTCTATTGTTTTCAATTTGCTACTGAAGAAGTCCACCCACTGACACTGATTTTGTGTAATGGGTATGGTTTAGTTGAATAACGCAGCTCAGTGACATTTTCAATACACAGGGCTGTACTTGGAAATGTGAGTGAGGATTTTTAAATTGCGTCTGTTAGAGTCATTTGAAAGCCGCTGTGTACTGAAGAAGTCCACTCACCTTTAAACGGTGGCCTTAGTCACCGCATATTTTATATGTTCCTTTAAGTGATGTAGACAATATTGGGGTCTTCAACTATACATTATTACAGAATATTCTGATTTATTGTAATAGGACAGACCAGCAGAAATTGAACCTCCTTTTATGACCGTCACACAGTCATAAAAAATAATGTGTTCTGCACCTAAGATAGCCCGACCTTCAAATATGAAAGAATTAAATATATGAATTAAGCAATATCAACTCTAATCCTTTGAATAGGACAAAATAATCAAATGGGAGTGGTCATCTCTTCACACCAGTGACACTGGACCCCTGGACAGAAGTCTATAAGACTAAAAGCAAGCCACAGATCACGCTCTTGGTCTGCCGCTCTTCTTCTGCTGCGTCTCCTCGCCTGCCTCTGGTTCTTCGGAACTGCTGCATTCCTGAGCTGCCCGAGAGGCCGCCAATAGATTATGCTGAATCCCTGCCACACAAAGGTGCTGAAGGCCAGCATCAGCAAGTCTTGAAAGAAAGAGACTTTGAGAAAAGACACTCCGAATCGGCCTGATAAGGCTGCCACAACGACCCCAAGAAAAGAGGGGGTGGGGGGGGAGATCGCTCCAAGCCACATGGGCGAGGTCCATCAGAACTGACTGGTGAAACAAAACATCTTCATGTGTTTTCAGGAGGTGAGGTAAGTTTAAGGATTAGATGCTATAACTAATGAGGAAAGTAGGAATTAAAGAAGCATTCATTAGGTTGAGACCAAAACAAAAGATCTCCCTAAAAAGATTTGCTTTTTAATCTCTCAACTGTTGAACGGTGCATGGATCTATTAAAATTCAGTTTAATGGGTAAACCTCTCACAAAGATATCAGTCACTGATTCTACATGGTCACCCATAGTCCACTTTCATTCACTCACTGTTCATTGTCCTCATTTATTCATCATTTATTCATCATTTACTTTTCTGTTTCAACAGTTCCGTTTTTGTAGTTATTAGGTCAACAAAAATGTAATTCATAAAGAACTTGATTCTGTGATGCATGTATGAAATATCAGGGCCCTGTACACTAGGCCAGAACTCCGTAGCCGCCTTCAAATTAAGAGACTACATTAATTATGGCTATCAATTTTTCCTTTGATGGGTGGTGCTACGAGGTGTTCAATTCTGTTACTCAATATACAACTTAATGTTTTTGATAGAAAAGTTGAGTCCCATCACTCTCCTTCACCTCTTGTACCCATTCATGTGTTTATAATACATCATTTTGAGTGAATATAATTATATATTTTGGTAATAATTCTAAAATCTGCTACAAGCAGGTAAGAATTTTCTGAGCTATTGTTTTTCCATCTTTACAGTTTTTTCTCATTCGCTTTGACTCAATTCTTGTATGAGAACAATTTTTTCACATCTCTGAACAATTATTTTGCTGTTCACCACATATTTGAATATCTCATTCACTCAAGCAAATGAAATGTCTTTTGGCACATTTGCAAAAAGAGTAAATACAATTGTCTACAATTTGCCCAATAACTTGAACATCGAAACTGATTAGTTGATTTCAGAAACATTGTCAATCTCTTCACAACTTCTTGTTTGAGCCATCACATGCAAAACGATCCATTTAATTAAAAGAATATCTCAGACCTACATGTATATTCCATAAATGTCTATGACATGAATGTATGTGATTTCTGCTATCGCAAGGCAAAACATCCCATAAATCTCTGGCCAGACAAACAAGAGTGACAGGATGTCCACCACCAAGATCAGAACTTAGTTACATACATTGACGAGGTACAATTTGTGTTTTTTTTTTACTGAACTACTCCAGGCTTTTTCATAGTTGCTGTTTTTTTGTTTTTTTAAAACACCTAAACATTTTGACCAGTACGGCTCACGCGATGACCAAACAACTTTTATTTTGGTGGCGTTGGCCAAATTATGGACACGATAACTAGGTTTTGAAGCATGAATGGAATATTTGGGTGAGTTACTCTACGTCTCTTGCAGACATGCAATGGAGTTATGATGTCCCACGAAACAGTTGTGACAATTGCACTTACAGTTTAAAAAAGGTTATGACTGAAAGAAAAACTGAAATCTTGTATAGCATGGGGGAAATAAGGAAAAACATAATAAAACAATTTTTTTGTTATTTTTTTAATTCTTTATATTTTTGGGAAATGCATGTTTTTTAACAGATACAAAAAACAAAGTATAAAGCCATTGTTTGATGCTATGGTGTGTTGAATGATGGTGAATAGTAACTTGGGGTGAAGGGCTTGGTGCTCTAATGTACATGTTGACCTCATAATTATTTGCATAAAGTGGTGAATAAAATGTAGAAACACATAGCATTCATTTTTCCATCTGTCACTGTGCCTGCAATTCAATAAAATGATGATTTAAAGGATTCTGTAGGTTAAGCTACAAACAAATGAAATTGCACTTGACACATTGCTCCTGATTTACAAATGTGTGTCTTGAGAATTTCTTGAGTTACACTTCTTAAGAGCTTCAATAAATAAATAGCCTTGGTTCAAGGCGATTCAGAGCTATGAATAAGCTTGAACCTTGGCTAAACCTTAGTTTAAAAAAAAAAATCCATGCTAGAGCGCATAATGTGGGAGTCTTTCTCTGAAGACAGGGTTGCATTCAAATGATCCTGTGAAAAATCCATCTGAAAAATGAAATTGCTCAAATAAAAGAAAAATATGTGAACAAATATACAAGAGGTAATGTCCTTAACTTAAAAGAAAGTAGTCTTTTTGGTTAGTCCTCAGGGTATTTTGCCCATCAATTAAAAGAGAAAAATGACTCCTGTGTGCATCCTACTGCCTCTGCCAATAAATGCAAATTCCCTGCACAAATTGTTGTCTAATTTAGCGCAAAATAGCCGGTCAGCAGTGTGGCAGACTTCACTGCATACATCCAACTTGACCAGTTCTTTGAGTCTCACATTTATTCTTGAACACTTTAAAAAAAGACAATCTGCCATTAAGGTGAGCCACTTATTTTCCTTCATTTTCAGTAGATTATGATTATTATTGAAGAGGGGCAAATTAGCCAGTAACAAGGAACATCAACAACGTTAAAACTGCTTGATTCAGTAAAATTCTTGAAAGGGGTTCATTATCATCAGAAAGGAGTTTAATTAAAAGCTCAAGGGTGCATTCAGTGAAAGAGTATTTCCATGCTTTATAATTTGGCTTTATGTCTCACTGTAGCCGCATTAGGTCTCCTGGGTAATTTCACATATTCACATCAGAATAGATTAACACTAGTATCATCAGCTTTTTTCAAAGGACTCACCTGGGCTTATTAACGTGCTCTTACACAACAAGTGTGAGTCAGGCTACCTTTGAACTTTACTGGTAAAGAGCAAAAGAGAGAGAGACACCATGCTGTTACAGTAGTTCTAATAGTGCAAGGTATCATTTAAATCACGATAGTTTCATATACAGTTGTGAAGATATTGGCCATTAGTGAGTCTTCAACGCAACCTATGTGAACTGGAAATGTACCTGTTAAATCCCTACCAGTTATCGCCTTGTCCATCAGCAGCTATGTATCCTGCACAGATGCCCTTCAGCTTGATATGTCTGGTGCTCTGGATAATGTTATTAACTGGAAGCTATAGCCTTTGCATTAAAGTTGCAAGCACACTGACAGACGTAGGTTGACACACTAATCCAAAAGGAGGCCTTTAGTTGAAACTACAGATTACGTGGTGTGAGTTCAGTTAAAGGTTAAAGGTTTTATTTTATAGCTACATAAAATGCACTCATTTACTTTGGAATAGTTTTTGTCACTGGGTCTGGGATATTTTTGGGCAAAGCAAATGTCTGTGGGTCAAAACATGAAATGAGCAAAAGTGCAGGGGAAAACCAGTGCACTCTACCCAGAATTCACTACAGAATTTCACAGCCAGGCATACAATGCAATGCAAAATCACACTACCAAAATAAAAGTTCCACAGTAGGCGAAAGTGCAATGCGACTTTCCCATCAATTTACGAGTTATTATTAGTGGTTGTGATCTCTAATCACCAATCACTTTTGTAAGTATATAACACCATTGAATGGGACGAAATATCTTACCCGAGTTCCTCAGTTTGCGGTTCCTGAACACCGAGATGATCACCAGCAGATTCCCCAGCACGTCTACCACCGTGGTGAAGATCAAAACGCTGGCCAGGATTGCTATGACCCATGCAGGGCGGCCGCTCCCGTCCGTGGCCAGTGTGCGCTCGAGCTGCCCCAGCCGTGGCTCTGTCCGGTTCTTTAAGATTGTGAATGTGTCCGGCATCACTGGCCCACAGCCCAACGCTGCTGTCAAGTCCCAACCGTGCTTTATGTCCCGCAGGTACCGCCGGTACCGGTGTGTCCTAAACGAAACATGGAGCGCACCTGGATGCCTCCCCGAGTTCCAGAGCGCACGTCAAGTCTGATACTTCAAGGCGATATGAGTTTCTTGATATCATGCGGTGTTCATGTGTGACCTATATACATACATATATATATATATATATATATATAGTTACATCAACTCTTCGCTTTGTTTATCTTCACCCAAAATACATCCATCCACGTGCCACCAAAAGCTGATCGGACACGCGACGGCGCCAGACCTCCTCCCTGTTGATAAAATGTAACTTATTTGTCGTTTGGATAATATTTCGTAAAGGAAGGTCCAGTCAACACATATTCAAGTCTTCATCCTCTTCAAGCGCCTCTGGCTTGCATCTTGGCATCTCCGACTCCCATCCATGCGCCCACGTAAGAAAAAAATCCTTTCAAAAATGTCAAACCATTGTACCGCCTCGGGAGTCCTTGTGATTTAATTTGCTATTCTCTGCACAAACGGAGAAACGCATTGTCTTCCCTTACCATTTGTGCCCTTGCCATGCGCTGCACTACGACGCAACCGGCGCTGTGTGTGGCGAAGAGGCACTGTGGTAAATATCACAGCTATGCCCTCAGATGGGCACACAGCAGGATGTGGAGAAATCCACAGAGTGAGGACGGAGAAAGACACGATTCCAACAACAACAGTTTTACCTCTGACCTGGCTTTATGTGTCTCTCCCTTTCTCTCCCCTCTTACTGTCCTTTGATTTCGTCGTGCCATCACCTACTACCATGCGTGCGTGCAAACAAATATTCTCCTCATTTCCCCCTGCCTATTCCCAGCGTGACTTCCCAGAATCAGTCTTTGATCTCTTTGATCTCCGCACAATGCTCAGAGTTGCTGTAAGTGTACACACAGTGGTGGGTCTTTCTCCAATCAGCAAACTGAGCATGTGTCACAGATGAGATCATCTTGAAAGTACACTAATTACAGGCATCTTTTACTACAGGGCTTCATTTAAAGTTACATATGTGTGAGTGCATGTTCTGCTTTAGTAGGTTTATTAAAACCCGTGTTAATGCATTAACCTTTTCAATGATTTAAACAATTGAAACAGCTGGAGCTATATGATGCACTTTGTGCACCATGCAGTCAGACCAAGTGGAGGTGGCAGCTTAATCCCATTCATCCCTAATGTGGGTAACTGGTGGCAGCAGTGCAGTCGAACTCTTCATCTGATCCAGTGGTTTCATATGTCATCGATACTGTCAGTGCCGGTGGTGACACATTGAGGTCAGCGCCATTCGCTTGTTTAACTCTTCACTGCTGGGCAAATGGCTACAGCGGATTGCCCTCAAGCACAGCAGGCAGCAGGAGCATATTAGAGCAGAACAGTGTTCGCTTCAAAGCAGCGATATGTGATGACCAGGCGACTGGCTGTGAGGTTAGACAGATTGGGACACACACACTCACGCACGCACACACACACATATAATACGGAGACAAACTCAGTAGCAAGGGCTGAACACTATAACAATATTACAAATCAAGGAAACCAATGGCATTGATGTACAAATCATAAATTTGCAAAATGAAAACTGCAAAGCCCTGATAATGTCGTGCAATGGGTATGGTGGACATGCGTCAAATCCTTCTGTATCTATAACCAATGTGATTACTGTGTTTGCCCGCTCGGAAAGAACCTTCAATAATCTTTAGCACTCACTCATGGCAATGAAGCATTATGATTGTGGGTATAAAATCAGGAACTGGGGGAAGTGGATGAATGGTGTTTAGACAAACTGGCAACAACAACTGGGCATCAACACTGTCTTCTACAAGGAAACAGTATGGCAGCTGCCCCATATGCTATTTGTGCTGCACTCCACAGTCTGGTGATATTGATTTGTTTTTGTTGGCTAATTCTCGGCTCTATTGTTTCCGCAGAGAGTTTTGTTGAAATGACCAGATGGTGCCACCAAATCAAATTTCTGCAGAATATGTTGTAAAGAAAACAAAGGAAAACTGTCCTGGACATATCCCACTGTAGGTAAATAGTTCTGATAACCATGTGGGTCAATCTTTGTTAGAACAATTTTCTTCATCTCATGTTACACACAATAAGACATTTCTATTTGCCAATGTTGTGCTTGGAGTGTGTTTTCTGCACAAGGTCTTTAGGATATAACGTATAATACTGTATTTAGCCACGCTAGTGGCTCAGTGGATGGCAATGTTGATCTGTTGGTCGGTCTAGCCTCAGAGGAGGAACCTCAATGACTGACATTAGCTCAAAGCACCACTGTGCCAAAGTACGTCCTTGCTTGAAATAAGGAATTAGATACTGAAAAAGCAATTGTAGTGCCACCTTCTGATTATCTTTATTAATATTTATAAGTTGTAAAGTGTTGGCCAGTTGATCAAATAATGTTTATGATCAACTTCTTGCTATTTATCATTTCCGATTTGATCAATTGTTGTAATTTTCCTTTTTAATAGTGTCACAACATTTATATCTGTAGATGATTTACCAACTTTGGAAAAGGGCTTATTTGAAAATGGTCTTTATCAAGGGCAAGTGATAAGAAAGTGGTATCACACTTTGAGAATTTGGTGCACAACCTCAAAAATACTATATAAAATTAGATGCAGTGAATGAAGAGATTTTGGTCTTTGGATTTGGAATTTCTGCCATTAGATTATATTTTTATAGCAACAACGAGACTCACGCAGATTTAAAGTGCAGAGATAGAAACTTTGAATCCAATCCAGCAGTACGTCTGCAGTGTCGAACAAATCATTTTCATTTTAATTGTTAGTGTTAGAAATAGTGTCTTCAGGTGTCACAGCAATAATTCTTTTTGGCGGAGGTTTGTGCTCTCCAGTTGCGTTTTTAGGTGTGTTTGTCGCACATGTCTTGTGCGCTATGATTGCTATTTTGAGTATTTAGATGGGCTGTAAAGTTTATTACCACAGGCATTTCACGCTTGCACAGTTCAACAGGGACCTTATAAAAATCTTAGTTGTTGCTACTTCAGCAAATCTAAACGCTTATTCTGTTGGTGAGAAAAAAAAAAATAAAAACCTGATGATCAAAGCACAATATAGAAAAAATCTCCTGCTTACCAAAATCAGATCTCAGCAATCTCGAGGGTGACAGCGTACCAATTCCTCATAGCTAAAGCAGATAACAAGCTGAGCTCTGAGGCCTATGATGCAGTCAAATATCTCAGCAGCATTTTTGATCAATCATTCTGCCTCACCTCTGTTTAAGGCAGCATTTCTTCACAAGATCAGAACAAACTGGGGAGTAATAAAATTGTGATAAAGTCCAACAGCGTAACACTGAAGGCCTCTGTCAAACCAGCACATCAGAGCTCAAGACTTAAGATGGGTAAAAAAAAAAATAGACGTATCCCTGATAATAGGATTCAGCCTTTTTCTGTGCTCTTTGTGTAGTTCGCAGAAAGTGGCCGAGAAAAAAAAATAAAAAATCCCTCTATCCAAAGAAAATTTGAGATCCATTAGTCTTTTAATGTCATGTTAATGTAATAATGTTCAGTAGAGTCGTGCGGCATAATCCAATGACATTTATGCACATTCATCACACAAGAAAATCCAATAAAGGACATGAAGTACGCTGCAGAGCTTTTAACTTCCCTTTCTCACACGTAGCCGTTTTGCGGGCATATGCCAGAGGATTGCCTTAGTAATAATCTGTTACAACAGCGTGGGGAGGGGGGGGGGGTGATGGAATAGGGCTGGTACACACAGCTTCTTCTGCACAGTCACATACAGCTGACGGCAGCTTTCTGATGTGAATTCATAAAGTCATACATGGATGTGACCCCTTCCCATCAAATCTTCCCATCCCCCCTGTTCTCCGGCTTTGGCAGTGTAAGCATGTTGTGTCTGATTACTCAATCATTAAAGTATTTGTGAATAATACGTGTGATGGAATTGCTTCAGACACTGACAGCGTTTGTGATCATTACGCTCATGTGAGTGTTATGCTGTTATACGTGCATGTATGACTGTGTGTGTGTGTGTGCCTGTGTGCGTGTGTGTGTGTGTGTGTGTGTGCCTGTGTGCGTGTGTGTGTGTGTGTGCGTGTGCGTGTGTGTGTGTGTGTCTGTGTGCACGCATTTGTCTGTGTCATCAGAGGCAGATGTTAGGACATACTGTAGATTAGGTCTGACTGGGTGTGTAATCCTGGTGTTAATGAGAACAGTGTGGATTTATAATCACCCACAAAGCTACTCCTCAATAAGCAGAAACTGGGGAATGGTAATCTCTTATACTTTTCCCACTTCTCTGCTCATCTCACGCCTTTTCTCATATGATCCATCCTTCACTCCCCTCCTCCTTTATGTAACGTCCATTCATTCTGTCCATCCTGTCCAAACCCTGCGAGATCTGGAGGAACGTCATTGTGAAAAAAAAGCAGAGAAGAAGAAGCAGAGGGAAAAAAATGTGTTGGGTGTGGGGGTAGAAAGAGGTTTAAAGTTGCTTAGCTGAATCTGTGGTGTAAATGCCAGATGGTCCAATGAAAAGCCAGCAGAGCTAAAGGGAATAGCAGGTCCTCATCAGTTTCCTCTGATGCATGATGAATAAACACATCAGTCACTTTGTTTATTGCTCTCTCTCTCTTTCTCTGTCTGTCTCTGTCTTCCCTCATATGCCTTTTGTTTGACCTGTGCCTGTCACTAGGACAGTCAGCATGCATGGATTACGTTAAACAAGCTCGATTGTCGTCAAGTTATTGGGGAATGTTGCATAATCCTTTACAGAATATTTTAATAAAAATGTGAAACTGGATGAATAAATTGCTCACAACATTTCGCATCCCTCTGAGGAGACAGCGTGACTATTTCTACCTGTGGTGTGTTGTTTACAATTGTGTTGTTGATTCGGACACATACGGCTGGAGGCAGAGGTAATGTTATGTAAGGTCTTGCCCAGAACGATACATGTCTTGTGGGTAATGACTCTGCTTTTTCTCCCTCTAAAATAGTCAAAATAAAGGCAGGATCACAACAGAATGAATGGGTGGATTCAGAGAAAGCTGCCACCCACACCTTTTAGAGGTTTTTTGGCTGCTATCACTCAAGACATCTTTAGCATATTATGCTAATTGATAAACCCTCATTTTCTGTGTTGTCTTGTTGTGACAGGCAGGGGTAATAGAGGAAACATTGATTCATGTGTTGAGATCAACTTGGGAAGCGAAACAAGCTGATTATTCTTGGGCTGTGAAGTCGGTGACATGAATTGTACAATCTCAGAAAATTCATCAAATTTTATGTGCAATTTACCCTAAAATGCATGATTTTTTTTCCTGGGCGGAGGATTCAACTCCCTCAGGTTCTGCCTTGTACCCAACTTGTTTGAGTCTTTTGTGGTTCATGGTTCCTGCAGGGAGAGGGAATAGAACTGGAACAAGCCAGCCAACATTTGACTATGAGCTATTTCCATCTATTGCACTGACACAAACTGGCATGCACTAAAAGATATATGAAATGTTTCACTCAAAAATGATATCCACTGCTCAAAAAATGTAACACTTACTCTGACAAAATGATTGCTGCCGTGACAATACAGCTATGGCTGCAGCTGCTGGCTTTCTTCAAATGTACACTTTTCAAATAGTCATTTTAAGGGATGCAATGACAGATTCTTCATTATAAATCATTTTAAGGTTCCTTTTTTTCTACCTAACCTAAGACAATTAGGCATGCATGCTATCACTAAATCCTGACTTATCTCAGCGCATGCACACACAATACCTGCTTATAATATGTTCAGGAGTGGGCGTGGGCTTATTCTTGTGTCAAACAACTCACCCCCGCCCCCAACTGCAATAAGGAAACACAGTACTTTGGAAGCAAGCATGTTGAGCAGCGCGCGGAGACGGACATTATCCATCTGTATTAGAAAAAACTCACAGACTCACGTACAGTACCAGCACGCATATACACCTCCTCGCCCCTTAATTGGTCTCAAATATGTTGTGTGTGACACAAATGAAACCCAAACATCAGGGGAATGTCTGGTTGCCATGGGAATGTTTTCTTGCAGAGAGTCAGACTACTGGTGTTTATACAAGCAGGGTTGGATGATAACAAGGACAAAGTTTGTGTCTCAACTCCACAGGGTCAGAAAAGGAAATAAATCAAAAAACACAAAGGTTCCGCGCCGTCTTTCCGTGTTAGTTACACACAGGGTGAGTGCAGAGCGTAGGCGCTGACCATCGCCTGCTTTCTACCTTTTGTCGTCAATCAAGAATTAATGACTGGTCACCTTTTGAGGATGTAGAAAAAGCGATTAAGAAATGCGACCTTATACGAAGACCTGGTAATTAAAGTTGCTATCATTTGGAATATGTGCAGAGGTGCGTGCTCTTTTAATCAAATGCACACTGAGGCTGTGGAATGTGATTTAAATTTTTCATGTATGGCTGATAGCTGGTGTTCGTAACGCATAACCGATTTCTGCACCGACAGCAAAAGTATTATCTAATCACTGACAGATGCTTTTGAGAGATGCACAGTCTGCATAATTGGATCATAGCACTTGGTCAGTATGAAAATAAACTCACAGGATCATAGAGTGGCACACAATAAGTGGGTTACATGTATTCAAGTCAGCAAAGAAACCAGTTCCTGAGGTAAACAATAACCCATAGTGAGAAGATTATGCTGAAATCGGCTCAACTGTTGACAGCCAAAGCAATCTCAGCCATCATCATAACACCCTTTTCAAATAATCTCAATGATGTAAAAATAAAATGTATTGTTTTACCTAGTCCTAACCCTTTATGTCAGGACATCAGTGACTTTAAGCTCTGCTAAATAAATCTGCCAGATTCTAGTCGGGAAGGAAAGAAAAAAAAAAAAAAGATATAAGAGGCATGACAGGACTGATTTGATAGGATTAAATATTTTATGGGGATTATTTATCTCGTGTAGTCTGCTTTGAGATAAAGCTCACCTGCTACAGCACATCAAGTACAGATTTACCCTTAAGACAGATGCCTTTTTTCTTTCCAATAAAGTTTGAATCTGCATGATTGGAGCACATTTTCTCTTAAGTACATCCACGTTGGTACATAAACATTGCACTTTAGCAAGTCAGCCACCTGAAATGACTAAACATCCAACAGACTGGAAAGGTACTTTGCGACATTATTCAACTCGAATGGACGCCAATAAAATAGTAAAACATGACAGCCAGGGTTTCTTACTAGCTTACTAGCACTGTTGATTCACAGCATTGAGGCTCCAGGTTAACATTTCAGCCTTTGGAAGCCGCTTGTTCTGTGTTGAGTTCGCATGTTCTCACAGTATTCCTGTGGGTTTCCTTTCAGTGCTCCATTTTCCTTCCACAGTCCAGAGACATGCAGACCAGGTGAACCGGAAACTGTAAAGTGCCCACAGGTGTGAATGTTTTCTTTTTTCGTGTGAGTCCGACCTGTCCGGGATGTTTCTGTCTGTTGCTTGATGCAAGCTGGGACACGCTTCAGAAAAACCACTCACAGAGCAGGCCTGAATAGGAATGGGCAAAGAGGATGGATGGATGGACACCATACTGTGAGAAATGAATACATTAGGTGACACTAAGCTTGATCATGACCATGTTAAGACCTGACAATTGGTGTGTGTTGCTGTTCCAAAGAGTTAAACCATATGGTACCTTTCAGTATAACATTCTCCGCAGTTATTCGGAAAAGCAACATTCTTGCAATAAAAATCAATCCATTCGCTCTCACTGGTAAGGAGATTTTTCACTTTCAACAAAAGCAATTGAAAACATAAAATATTTTTAATGGCATTTTTCATAAGAGGATTCATAGGATTCCAGTTGAATTCTCCAACAAATGTGCCCTTTAATTTTTAAGGGCTTTCTTTATTCACAATCTTCTTGAAGATACATGTACAATACATGCTGTCTGATGTTTTTCTCTCCAGCACGAGTAGAATGCTTTGTCAAAAAAAGAAGAAAAATCCATTTAAAATCAAACACAAAGAGTCATGTTTACCCGAAGATACATCCTGCGTGTGAGATGAAGGCAGGTTAGTGCAGCTGTGTCTGACAGCCGACCTTTAGTCTGGCTCCTTCACAATCCACAACTGTCCTGAACTGCTGTTATGAATATGTTAATCCTTATATACTCCTGGTTAGCTACCACCTGTTTATTCTGTCTGCGTTTCAAAGTTGTTTAACATGGAGTTTAATTCCATTTACATTCCCTTTTGTGGTGTGTGAAGTGGGAACACAGCAGCATTTACACTGTGTTATCAGTGAGGCAACCATGTGTGCACGTCTTGGGTGAGCGATTCTGTATTCACCGATGCATGTCCACGTAAATCTCTAAGCCTTTCAGCACATAAAGTCTGAAAATTTATATCACATATTAGATGTAAAGTGGGCTTAAATCTAACTGCTGCTAAAAGTTAAGCTTTGGTAATATATACAAGGTGCATCATGTACATCAGAATCTGTGTAGTTAAGTGAATCCGTTTATTTCCACAAATTGTCTTTCATAACTGCAGAGGAAGTATTGTGAGAGATCAAAACTATTGTTAAGTTGCATGAGTAAAAAACAAAAAATATGTAGCGTTAACTTAAGTGCTGCATTTAATCATAGCTTATATGAGCCGGATACCCCTGACGCTTGTGTTGGTGAAGAAGCTCCTAAGCAATCAAACACATGAATATTAAATAAATAAATTATAGAATAGTTAAATGATTAAATAAAGATCTCCTGGTATCAACGTCTGGTAATCATAATAGCATCTCTGGGGCTATGTCTGTGATGTGGATGAATAGTTCTCTTCAAAACAACCCCAAGCATGTGCCAGTAAAAATAAGAAACGCATTACGCACTCCATGGATGAGCCAACAAAAGGATTGTGTGTGCGTGTGTGTGCGTGTCTGTACGTGTGCGATTAAACAGAACGAAGTATGAAATACACAATAACATATGTACATAAGTTGGTATCATCTAAAAACAGAGACACACTGGTTCCTTTCCTATTTGCATGTTGATAAATGCTGTGCTCCAGTGGTTCTATAAATAATGAATGTAATAACATTGATTCACAGCCAATCTTAGCTACCTCTCATGCAACACAGGTGAAGGCATCTAGAGAACACGTATATATTTCCTCTTATTCCTCCATTTTATAAATTAGCCAGGGAATTGGTGGTGGATTAGTGTTTGCTTACGGCAGGATGATAATGCGGGATAATGAAAGTATGGTAATATTCCACCTTTTAATTATTTTTTAGGTGGTGGACCAACGGTGTGATAATAAAAATGTCAAGTATAATCAGCGAGGATCACGGCGTCTCTTTCAATCATAAAGGAATATTACATGTGTTTGTTTTAAACAGTCTTCTGTGCTCATTTAAATTCATCCCAGTCTGTTGTGGGTTCAGACTGGGTCGAGGCTCTGTTTATCCGCGTGGCTCTCCTGGCTCTGAGGGACACCAGGTTCAGTAGTCTCTCGAGCTCGTCCCCAGAACCTGCCAGACTGCTGGAGCCGAGACCTCTGCGATCCTCCTGCGAACCCCTCCACTCCCCTGTCTGTAAGTCCCACGCCCTCAGGGGGGGCAGAAGTTGAGCCGGGTGCAGGTTGATGCCCGGGGGGCTAGAAGGGTATCCTTCGTAGGCTCGTCGGGTCGGGGGTAGAGTGTCATAAAGGCTCTCTGTGTCTTCACTTTGCTCCGGGTCGTGGCTGGACTCTCGGTATTCCTCGTAAACCGGCGAGGAGCTTTCTTCACAGCTGTCATGGCCGTGCAACTGCTGCTGGTCTCTGCGGTCCTGGCACGCCCCCATCTCTCTGCTCCTGCTGCCTGTGTCCTTTCCTTCCCCGTCATGCCTTCTCTTGTCTTTTCTGTCCAGGATGCGTTTCCTCTCCCACTCACCCGACTGATTCCTCTCCCACTGGAAGGCCCTCCTCGCGGTCTCCCGCCCCTGCTCTCCGCCCTTGTCACCGCCGCAGCCCATCACTTTGTAGTCCAGCTGGAGAGATCGCGTGCTGCCTCCTCGTCTGATGTTTTGCTGGGTGTCACCGAGGTTGTAATTGGATTCCACCTCTGGTGGACGCAGACGTGATGGTGACAGCCAGCTCGAAGTCTGACTGGAAGACTCCCAGCGGTATGCTGTAAAGAAAAGGACAAGTGCCGAAAGAATAAATCTTTTAAACACTTTGGAATAGTTTCAGTAGGAAATAGTATGTTTTTAAGTAGATAGACGACCTACTTAAGAGAAACAGTTTTTTTTAGTTAACATACTGTGTTAGGAGCCTGAGGCTTTATTCCCTGGACAGACTAGTGCTGCCAAATCACTGAAAGTATGTAGCTCTCTGTGTGCGTTACGTTACTAACAGACTTTCTGCAATGCACAGAGCGAGCAAGGGATGAGATTATTTATCTAATAGGATCAGCCAGCGAAAGGTGCCACATCAATAAATCACTTCACTTCTAAAACAACAGTATCATCACAATCTTATCTACAGTAGGTACGCGAGGTCACACAGTGAATATGCTTTCAGTTACTGAAGAGACTGATGAAGTTCCATCTCTGCCCTCCTAAAGCCAATTCTAGGTACGAAAAATAATTTACCGCCTCCTAATAAACAAACTCCTTTGCTTAAAAGAAGAAAAAAAAACCAATGTTCCTAACATTAAAGAATAGCCTGGCTCGTTGTGTTTCTCCACTTTAGCTTTTCCTCTGCTCATTATCTACTCCCTTGATCTGTTTTTTCTTTTTTTTTTGTTACAGAAATGTGTTGCTTGTAAGTTGCATGCGTAAGAGTGTGTCTGTACATGTGTAAGTGTGCGCTGCATGTTTGAGACTATGTAAGTGTGTGTTTGTGTGTCTGATGCAACGAGAGGCTTGTGAATGGCTCTATTTCTTACAGTGTCACTATGGACTTTACTGTGTTCAGTGGGACTGCGTGTTTACGTTGTGTAATTGCTCCACTTCTCATTTAGAATGTATTAATGCGCAAATGAAATCAGTAAACAAAAATTTTTTTTTTTTTTTTTTCTTCTACGGCTGAGTTCATGCTGTTAAATGGACTGACACAGAACTCGCCACTAATCCTCTTTTTCATTCATGCTACAGAATGCAGGTTGCATAATTCATGGTTGGGTTAATGAACTGTGCGTGAATAAATATCATATTGATAAAGAGAGAGAAAACAGGGGCGTTATCCTCTGTGTGGGATGGAGACTACACTTCATCAGCAGTGCCAGTTCCTTGTATATAAAGCAGGACACGTGTGGACAGAGATATAATGGACTGCTGTGCCAACACACCACAACACATGTGGGAGTTCTTACTGCATGCCATGCTACTGAAATATTTCTATCTTTGGTTGAAATGTGTTCAAATGAAAGGTGGAGGGGGGGAAAAAAACATAATTTATATAAAAAAAATTTCAATCCACAATGTACTCTCTGATGAACTCTACGCAAATCTCATCTTTCCTCTGCAGATGGCGACTTGTCAGTAAAGCGGCAAACAAAAAGAATATATCATGGGACAGGAAGCCTTTGATGGTGAAATGCTCTTTTCATAGAAACAACTGAATGCAGAAAGACACAGTGAATTATGACACGAAAAAAAAAAACCCAGCTGGATAATGGGAGAGGGAGGCTGGCAGAGAGCCATTAAGCACATCGCAGACACATGTAAAAACGGCAGATACAGACGGCAACAATATTCACAACACGTGATATGCACATACACACTTCAACTGTACACACGGACGCATGTTATCTCATGCGAGCGAAACTAATGATATGTCAAAAGGAGAATAACAGACATGAATACTGCTCAACTCGCTACAAATCCGATTTTTTTTCTTTCTGATTATATTGGTATTTTTTGTCTTTTTTATGCAGCTGTTTCTGCAGGATGTTATGTTTGCCATGGTAGGTCATTGTAACTTTTCCGTGACGTGAGCACAAACATATGAGAATGTCCATTAAAGTGAGACATATGTGTTTGCACAAGTGTTGAAAACACACTGAACCCAATGGGTTATTTGGAACAACCTACTGGACAACAGTTCCATTGATCATTTAATTCTCTCCGTCTGAAATAAAGCTTCTTGTGCTTCAGTCGGCTGCCAGCTTTGGAGGCATAAACACAGTATTCCTTTGGTTATGAAATGCTTTGTTGACCCACTGAATTACATGCAAATGAGAACAAACAGACTCGGTAACTACGAGCCAATTAATATTGGTTCTGAGACTGTAGCACAAGCCGCTGACGAGAACATCTTAAATGAGAGGTACAACTGTATCATGCCTTATGTTTTTATTTCATCATAGAAAGCTGTATTTTACATTGGAAATATGTAGCAGAATCTGTGTCAAATGAAAAAATAATTTCATATCCCTTATCAAACCCACAAGACATAAATAACTAAAACTCGAACATTCAATTGAAATCTTTGAGCTCTAAAGCGGAAACACTACAGTTGTTAGTGGAAGTCAAATTAGTAATTAACAATATTGATAATCAATCCCAAACTGTAGCTACAATCTAGACCGGCGAGAGCAGCATAACATGTTATGTTAAGTATATATATATCTGACACACTGAAATAAGGGGTGAAAACACCTTACTTTCGCATAAATTTCCCCAAACTTTTTAATCCAAATAATGGAGGTCCTGATTCTGAACTATTAAACTAGTCACAATATTGTATGAATGTTTTATGCGAGATGGAAGAACACACTGGAGAAGTTGTTTTGCTACTTGTTAACCCACTCACGATGGTGTTTGAAAGTGGGAAGTGTAGAAAGCATCCTAGAATTTTCGAAGTCAAAGCTGATATTGATATTTGAAATCTGCCAAAATTAATTAAAAAAAATTAAACTAAAACATAAACAGACATTGATGAGGGTCCATTAATATGTGGTTATTAAACCAACCCTAGTTGGAAGAAACTGGGACCCTACATTTACATTCAAAGTCTGAGTAGCAAAACATTTGTGCATAAGCAGAATTAGTAATCTGTGCTGTGTTGGGTATGATAAAAGTATTGAGAATAAATAATGTAAAGAGCACAAAAGGTTAGGTTTTGGGATCTCGGCTTGAGAAATAAAGCCAAAGGGATGGTAAGCTAATACAATTTCTTTTCCAGTTGTTTTGCATCTCACTCACTAGGGCTGTTCCGCTGCTGTTCTTTGTCCATGTTTGACACTACAAAGGGAGAGAGAAAGCCAAAGTCAGACAGAAAGATGGAGACAAACAACACAGAAACCAAAGGGGAAAAATTGAAACACAGAGAGATCCAGTGTCAGAAACTGACAAAAATATTGGAAATCTAAGCAGGGTGTTTTATTCTGAATGGAAAGGGGATTTACCAGCACAGGCTTGGCTGAATTCAAAACATTATATCCGAGAGCTACACCACTGAACAAACACTTTTGACATCAGAAGACATACACAAATGAGAGATAGGAGTTAACAGGAGATATTCTTTCATACCTTCACTTTCAATATTATCAACAGCATCATTGACTAGACGTATGACTGTCACTATGGAGGCTAGGCAGAGTACAGAAAGAGAGAAGAACAACAGAAACAATGTCAGTGCACTTGTGAATAGGGTAAGGTTTCATGGGCTGAGTGTTGTCTGGGGTGAGGTGGAGAATGAGCATGAGCACGTGTGTGTACAGGTGTTGAGAACAGAGGAGAAATATTAGTCTTGCAAACCCGTTTGTATGCATGTGTTATGTGTGTGTGTGGTGTGTGTGTGTGTGTGTGTGTGTGTGTGAGTGTGTGTGTCCAATAAGACAGTGGGGGAGACATGAGGTCTCTGTACAGTAATTAGACAGGAAATCTACATGGGTTCGTTATCTGAAAAACCCGCACACATGCACACACACACACACACACACACACACGATGATTAAGGTGTCCGGTTTCATAACTTTATACCAAGGAAAGATCATCTGCATTGAATTATCTGGGAAATAGACATGGCATAGAAGTAAAGAAAAGGGTTAAAATAGGGTACGACCCGCGCGTTAACCTTTGACGCATTTGTACGTATGGATTTGGTTGCATGAAAAATTTCCACGGGTCTATTTTCAGCTTACTTTTCAATATGTTAATACAGGTAATGCAGTAGACTAAAAGTGCAAAGTGGACCGTTCCTGTATTTAAGGAATTTTATCTACAGCAGTGCTTCCCAGCCTTTATTGAATATGACTCCTAAAGGTAAAGCAATGTCTACCTAAAGACTGGCTTTGCCCTTCTTTTGAATAACTTTTAGAGGCCTTACAGTATGTGGTGGACTAGTAAAAAGTGCAGAGTGTGTTGGGTTTCGGAAGTCGAGTCTTACCGTTGTCATCGAAGGACTCAGAAGTGTAGGACGAGTGTTCGTCAGAGGTGAAGTCTGAGAGACATGCCACCTCATCCGCCAGCTCTGACACTTCTAATGTACACAAGCACACACACAAACACAAGAACATTTTCATTTCCAAACCCCTTTTTAGAAGCATTTTCTTAATAATCAACAATCCATACAGTATCAACATGTCCCAAGAAGAAACTAATTGTATGAATTCAACATTTCAAATCTGAATGCAACACCTTCATGCTTATATGCACTTTTAAAGAGCTATTACATGCTGTAATCAATCTTTCTGTCCATCCTAGCCGTGAAGAGATTTCTTTCCTGGCATGGCTCCACTATGCAGTCTAACTTTGCCAAAAATCAAGTGGGTAGGCACATTTATGCAAGAAGCGAGAAGTGTGGCTTTTCCCATCTCTTACACTGAAGGGATGTCTATGCAGACAGGAGACCCGGGAGAAATTATAACAGCAACCAACACCATCTACACCAATCCTCCAGCCTCTCACACATATCAAACTATTCACACCTAAAGTCAATTAAAGTTGCAGGATACTCAAAATGAATTCAGGTCTGTTCTCAAATGCTGCCCTACTGCTTTGGAGTGTGGCACTTTCAACAAATCCCAGAACACCCACTGCAGCTCCAGGTCTGCTCATTTAACGCCGTCAGCAGCAGCTGGAGCTGTCATTGAGGGTAAGAACCACAGAGTTGTTCTAGTGCGGTTCGGTGCAGCAAGATGTAAAACACAATCTCCTCTAAACAGCAGGTACGTACATTACACAAAAACGCAGCCCAGAGTACAAACAATCACGTTCAAAATATTTTTTAAAGTTGGTGTGACCTGCCTGCAAACTTGACATTTTGTCTGTGCGAAGAAGTCAGATTAAATTGCTGCCAGCCTAAGGGTCTCCAGCTAGCCTTAAGCCGCATGCCTATAGAGGCAACATTTCAAATAAATAGAGGCTTACAAGTCAGCGTGATTCCTGACACAGTTTTTCTTTGTGGAGCTGTTATTTGGGGGTCAGAATTGCCTCTGAGTGATTGTTTTTCAAACAACTGCCAGAGGGGCAGAGCTGGTAGTTATGTGTCACAATGGCTTCAGATAAATGCATGCTGCTGTGAAGACAGTCTGTTAAGGTAGCTCTACCAGGTGATCTGATCTAACAGCAATGAAATGCCTGGTTTCACATTCGTTTTGAAATTGGGAAAAAGATTCAGAAGACCAACAAAGCAGAAATCACTGGTATGAGTTCCAAAAACACATCTATTTGGAATATAAAACTGCTGGAAAATCAGAGCTGACAGCTTTGCTGATGTGATTAAAAGTAACTTTTGGCCAAACTAAAAAACTTTATGTGGGTAAGTGAAACAAAGGGGAAAGAGCAGAAAGGGAAAAACAGTTTTCAGACATTCACTGCCTCCTCTGAAGTGCACTTTAAGTGCTGACCTTGATTGGCATTGAATGCTTAGGATTCTTAGTCTTGATCAAATATTTCAGCATTCATAACTTTGGTAATTATGATTTAATGGAAATTCTTCCACCGCCGCTTGAATTAAGACATCAGTAAATACTGATGCATTGACACATTTGGCATATTTTGTAAAATGGAAAAAAAGAGTCTTGCAGAATAACATGTTTATGTTCATTAAACTAAGGTACAGAAAAAGAAATCACGCTTTTGTTATCAGAACCGAAACTTAAGTGTCTAAAAATGTCAAACCACAGCCAGTGCTATTGTGCAGTTTGCATAACTCCTGTGCAGATATATAACAGGTAAACGTGCTTACACTTCAACTGCTGTGGTTTCCAACTCTTTTATATTCACCAATAACTATCGACTTCTCCTGATTGGCAATACAATAAACAATTTGACGGGTGGATTGCACGTTTTTCTTTTTTTTTAAGATGTTTTGTGATTAGTTACTTTTCTAAACCCAGCATGTCTTTGTCGCCCTTATCTACTGTCACATCTTCTAAAAATGCCCTTGTCTGTTTCAAAATTGTACTTTACACTGAACAGTCTGCAAGCAGTCAGAGCGTGGCCCCTCTTATAAGCAAAACTCTGTCCATGAGGGCCAGGATGTCTAGAAATCAACTTTAGCTCTCTGAAGCTCAAGCTAGGTGGTCATGGTCCAATGCGTGTAGACCAAGTCAAATACTCCTGCGGGAATGTGAGCAGTAAGGCAGTACCATCAATCAAACTAAATAAAGAAGGCAGTGCCAGAACCACTAGTCTAACTCAGCATGCAGGTGAGGGGACACTTCTCAACATAATCAAGATTTTTATTTTTATTTTTTTTCTAAAGTAAACTTTTTTTTTTTTCTTTCCCCTCACAAACACTCATTCCTTATTGTGCCAGCGACTACCCTGACATGTGCCAACCTCGGCAGCCATGTCTGAGGTTACGGACTCGACCCATACTCAAATCCTACCAACACCACAAACCATATTCTCATCCTCGAGCCCAAACTTTTTAAATCCCCAGACTTTTCCCAGCCATCAAGGCTCACTTTTCCATTATTATTATTTTGTTATTTTTTCCCATTCAGACCATGTTTTTATTGGAAATACTTATCACCACTTATACTAAGTAAAACACAGGTCTAACTTCCAACGAGTTTTAAATCTTTTCAGCAACAAAACAGCTTCATAAATTTATTTTTTGAATTTGTCCTGCAATCGGTAGAGTAATAGTTGTAGCATTTGAACTGGAAAGTCTTCACTGAGGGATTTACGCAATCTGCATTATGGAAGAAATTGGTTTTGTAAGGTTTCCGTGAGGCCTTAGTTGTCAAAGTCATTCAATCATGAACTATTTATTAAAACTATATTTCTTTGCAAAACATCATGGCAATGAATATGCTTATTTCAGACATCCGATATTTCAAAGCACAATTAGCAAACACTGAGCAATATGGGACCTGATTTGTTCAAATATTTTCCAGTTATTTCATTATGCATGACGTTTAATTTATTCATGAGCGGCAGGTAGTGACACAAAAACAACCAATATGTTTCCTCACGTATCGACTTATGCCTATCTACTGAGTGATTAATTATTATATTTGTTTGTGGTTGCTGTGCTGTAAAATAAATAACCAAACTGTTGACATTTGATTCATTAAACTGGCAGTCAACACTGGAGTCATAAATCGCAATAATGATAATATTAGTTCACTATAATCTTAATCACATTCTAATTAACGCGCCGTGATGTAACTGACCCCTAGGGCCACATGCTTTTCCTTTTATGTGCATACACTCAACAGGGGAGCAAAGAAATGAAATAACCTTTTTCCCATTCCCACAGGAAGGAATCAATAATTAACAGGCAGGAAGTTCCCACCGCGGGCTGTATTATTCAAAACAACAGGTTGAACAGAGAATCGAAATGTGTGACGTCTACCTCAGCACAGAGATGCAACGTGGTTATTCCACTGACAGAGAACAAACTGTGAACTGTGCTCTTGCTGTTGAAAGCGTTGGCAGCTGAATATCCGACTGGAATTATCTGACAACTACTTCTCACTCGCTCGCACTCAGTTTGTTGTCCTCTCAGTTGACAAAGGTACAATTGAAGAAAACTCGGATGAAAACAAAAATGGTAGAAAAGTTTGCAGGAAAGTTGACTTTCTTTGAGTGGCAAGTGTTCCAACTGCTTTGATTTTGACCTCACTTTTTTTTTTTGAGCAAAAGTAGGACAAGAACATAAAACATCAGTTCTGGATGATTACCCTGACCATTCAAACAGAAGTGCACAGGAGATGTAAGAGAGTCATTCTGACACAAGAGGACACGTTTGTCAATTTCAGCAGTGTAATAGAAAAGTAAATTATATCATCATTTATGGCTCCCAGGAACTACAGTGAAACCAAAAATGTTATAGCTAAATAAAAAAATAAAAACTTTTAACCACTCTTGCTTACTCTGGGCCATTTTATTTGATGTGCGGGATCAAAAGGCATAGATCACTGTGAAATAAGCTCTCTCAGTGGAGATGATGGTACGGGTGTAACACAATGAGATCATGGCCTGTGTACTCCGTGCCTTTTTGATCACAGGTCAGAAACTGTGTGTGTACGTGCATGCACATGGTCACAGTCTTACCCTGTGGACTGTCATCTCTTTGTGTTCTCTCCAGCTCAAAAGCTCTCTGCCCCCATTCCTCCTCTCTCTCCACTCTCACTCTCTCCAGCCCTTCTTCCCTCGTTTCCTCTCCCTCCCAAGACACTTTGTGGGCTGGACTGTGCTCTGAGCGGCAGGCCGATGCAGAAGGGAGATTGGGTGCCACGCTGCACACTGCAATGCCCCTCCTGGTGGTCACACCTCGGACGTTAGATATGTCTGAGAGGAAGCTGCTCAACTGCAGAGAAAAGGAAAACAGCAAAGCACAAAAAAGGATAAGTCTAGTGAAATGTTATATTGTCAACAAATCCAATGAAAAGTCAATCCTACATACATCGTTCTGCTCCTGTAAATTATCGCTAGCACATGGCTCAAAATAGTGCCAAACAAATGCACTGTTTATTCCCGTTTGAGTAATGTTTGCTAAAAACAGCTGCTTAAGGAAATACTTCAGCCCGTTTTAAAAATGAAAGTAGACATTTGTGAGCCATTTCTAAAGATTTACGTCTTCAGTTGGAATGAATGGGCTTAGGTCTGAGAGCAGACTGGGCCAGGATGCCAGAGACTAATATATGTTGATATTTGTCTTTTTATGAGACAAAAAATATAGAATATCGCCAGCCTTATCCTTTCACTTTTTATTCTAAGAAGCATTTTCATATTGCTCTTATGGCATACATTTGTATGTGCATTTTTTTCTTTTTTTTATACCACCACTCGAAAGATTGCTTATTAAAAAGATTTTTGGACAGATTTGTGCGAATGCTTTTTTCATTACGTTTTCCATTATAACTAAAATGTCATTTTCCCTTATTTTCTATTACATCAAAACTCTTACTTCCTGCCAGGGAAGCACTTTTTTTTTTTTCCGCAATTCAACACTGAGGACAGTAAACCCCTTCGTTTTGCAAAACATGAGTATCTGGCTGTAAAGAATACGCGCAATAGAAGTACTAATTGTCCATGTCTCTGTCAATACAACTGAATTACAGAAGCACAACATCATTTTTATTAGTATATAGTACGACACATATGCAATATAATTTCTGATCCAATATAAAAAACTAAAACTGCCATGACAAGGTCTCCCAGTCCTGTAAGGTCACGTTATGACACAGGTGAAACAGAAATAAATTCTAATCTTTAATACATGCCCATGCAAGCGTTTGCATACCTGACTGCCCTCACTGGATGTGTTCTTGTCACCATCTCCACTCCTCATGCCCTGGACGCTGAATCCTCCTGGTAGTGGGGAGTGGGTAGTGGGACGCACCATGACCTGGGGAGGGCCCCCAGTGCTGCCTCCCACCTCACCATAGGTGCTCGTGGTCCCTGGTGATCCCAACACACGCACGGCTTTAAACTCAATCCCTTCTGCCCCCATGCCAGTCTTGTGCAGCATGTAGCTGGTTTCGGTGGAAATAGCTGACACACCCATCACAGCCTGAGTCCCTGGGCCTGGGTCTGAGTCTTTCCTAAATTTGATTTTCTTCCTGAAGGCGATGAAGAGTATGAGGAGGAGAATGATGACAAAGATAAGGACCCCAATGCCAACTATCTCTCCTGGTCCGACATAAGACAGGGGCTCCGCCTGGGTAACACAAAGAGAAAAATCATTATAAACATGGATAGAACTGTAATGGTACTGTCTGGTAGAATCATAGCAACTACAATTTAGGGGATTTTCATGTTTAGAATTCACTTTCTTTCAGATAAATAACGATCACATATTTCCAACTTGCTTGAGGAAACCTTATGGCATGATGAAACATTTCTTAAAAATGTTTAGTTATCTCTAATAAGAAACGTTGTCAAGGTAGAAATCCAGCTTATTTCCTTCAGTCTGTGAAGTTTGTGCCAATTATTTTAAAAGTATCCAGGCAGCCATATGCCAACTGTAGTTAATATGCATGTTTGATGGTAGAGTGCACAGTGCAGTTCACCTTCCACCGCCAAGTATTCTTAGGACATCGATGTAAATGAACACGCTAAAAAGGATGTTACAAAAGTCGTATGACCAAAGATTTGGTTGGTTTAAAATTAAGATTCTGTATCATGGGATGTTGGATACGATTACATGTTGTACTACTAATGATTATAAGCATCACATTTCTGGTCTTGGAATAAGAAGGAAATGAATTCATTTCACATAATCGTGTTGAATAGGCTACATGATGAGTAAGCTCCAGTAAAAAAAAAAAAAAAAAAAGGCTTTATTTCCAGTAAACACCTTTAAATGCCAATTGCTTGTGAACGCAGCCTAATAGATTGTGTCGACTATGGTTACTTCTCTGCTAATTACAGTCTTCTAGGGAATAATGAAGGCACCTTCCCACAATGTGTTACATGAATTGCGTCTATCATCTCAATATAAGGTATGTAGTGCATGACAAAAGTCAAGAGTGTGACAACTTCAAATGGAAACTGTGATTTCCCCATTACCACACTTTTATTCATCTACTGCGGAGACAAAGATACCAAGCTGGTGACCAAACCTTGCGGGAGTCTGCTGCACACTAAAGTTGTCAGCTGCTTCACTGAATATGCCAAGTCCAATGAGAAGCCAGCTGAATGTGCAAAAAGCTAGTCCGTTTGTACAGTATATTCCGTAAGATTTACTCCTACATGAATTCAGTGTTGCTCATACTATACCTGTGTGTCATCCCCCGGATCACCAGGTGTCTGATCATCACAAAACTGACCCTCATAACCCTCTGAACAGTTACAGAAGAACGACCCGAACGTGTTCACACACTCCGCTCCATTTCCGCACTCGTCCTGGTCACACTCATTGACATCCTCATCACATCTGCAGAGACAGATAGACAAATACATTGCTATGCACGGGAGGGGTGAAGATGACTTGTATCAAAGTGAAAGAGAAGAATTAAAGATGAAAGCGTGACAGTGAATTAAAAAGAGAGAAAGAAAATAAATACTTTGAAGATCATCTTTTCAATGGGGCTCTCTTTCGCTAAATCAAGGGATTATCTTCACGGATTCGCTATTATCCTTATTTATATGGTTCTGATTTAAAAGGAATGTGCTTGAATGCAAACACACACACACACACACACACGCACGCACACACACTCTTAGATAAAGACTTAGATTACAAACAAATGTCACAGGCGTAATTTCACTCCACACATATAAGTGCTCATTATTGTCATTTCACACATGGTGCCCTGCTGTGACAGAGATAGAAAAATATGTATTTTTCTTTTCAATAATTTTTTCTTGATGACATTTTCAAAACACTTTACAAGAGTTGGTCTGATGTAAGAAGAAATAGCATTTATGAGTGTTGCAGGAAGCTTCCTTATACAACTATCCAGAGTTTTGCTTTACATTTTCATCATGTAAAGCAACATTTTGGATAGTTTAAGCATGTACAGTTTACTTAATAAGGCCTGGATATATTGGCCAGTGATATCCACTCATTAGCACTGTATAGCCTATTGTATTCCTGAGTCTATGATTCAGCTTTTAAAGGAAAATTGGCACCTTTTTAGAGATTTTTCCAATTTACAATCTGCTGCCAGAAGAAAACATCTTCATTTTTATTTCCTTCACCAAAAGCATTTTAACATCTTCGTCAAAATCCCTCAAAAATGCAGAACCATTTTCTCCATTGAGGGAAAACTGCTCTCTGGTGGCGGCTTCATTGAACAACCACATGAGCAGAGAGGTTATTTCAAAGGCAATTACTCAGCTGTAATTAAGAATGCAGCGAGAGAATTATTATAGGCTTTTCAACCAAAATTATACTGAATTAAATTAGAAACACCAATTTATTTCACACAAAAACAACTAAAACAACACAGTAGTGCTGAGAAGCTAATGTGGGCTAATGAGTATGTGTGTGTGTGTATGTGCGTGTGTGTGTGTGTGTCCCACATATTATTTCATGTTTGAATGTATATAAGAGGAGATGATGTTAACGTGTCTAAATCAACCTTGACCTCACTGTCATTGAGTGCATACTGTATAAACAGGGCACATCATTCATCAACACTGCTTTTACAATTAGCACTTCAGGCTTAAAAGTGTGTGAGTGTGATTGCAGGCTATTTTATCTTACATAAGTCCCCGGTGTCCTCTAGGACAGCCACAGAGGAACGCACTGCCTGCAGGCTTACAGTCCCCGCCGTTCTGGCAAGGGTTTGGCATGCAGGATGTCAATTCAACTTCACAGCGCCCCCCAGTGAAGCCACCACGGCAACTGCACATGAAGCCTGTTGAAGAGAGATTCAAAATGTGTCAAATAATAATGTGTGTAGTCGTAAATATGAACTCATAATATCATGTCATTTCATTTGTGAATAACTGACTAATTATTATTTAAGTACAATACAGGTCGATGGTCGCAACTGCACAAAAATGCCATCAAATTTAAATGAGGCAGAAATAAAAAAAAAATGCTGGAAATTGACAGTAGAGCTATAAAAACTCAGTGACTCTGTTTTATATGACAACAGCTATTTCTCTCATTTATTTATACAACAAGATGACTAACACCCACACACGTTCACACTGTCATCTACACGCACCTCCAGAGGGCAGGCTGCTGCAGATGGCTCCGTTGAAGCAGGGCTGACTGACGCATGGATCTGGATAAAGCATGCAGCCCAACTTGACTTCACTCAACCCTGCTATCTCAGCATAACGACTCCTCTTGTTCTGGAGTGGCAGCTCGTTACCGTTCAGCATCAGTGAGCCCAGGCATCCCTGGAAGCCATCCTGGGCTCTTGGCTGGACCCTCACTCCACGGTCCCAGAGTCCTGGCCCTGAGCTTGGCCTCTCGTTCGGTGGCCTCACTTGGGCCCCAAAGAAAAAGGATGCGTCTGGGGCCAGAGGCCAAAGGCGAACAGGGGCTCGGGCTGCTCGCCGGCGCTCCACATAGCTGTCATCCAATGACAGGAGGGTGTAGTTCCTAGTCAGCTCCAAGGCAACGGCGTGCCAGAGGCCGTCGTTTATTGGTCTGCCAGAAATACCCATAATGCCAAGGGTGTTGTCACAGTCCAACTGGAACCAAAGTCGACCCTCTTCAATCTGTCGAGGGAAAGGGAACTGTATCTTTACAAAAACATGCGACCACTAAAAAGCAACATATTGCTGAGCAGATCTGGCTTTGGGAAACAAATTTAGAATGTTAATGTGCCAACCTTGAGCATGGTGCAGGGGTTAACACGTGTGAACATGATGACTCCTCTTCTCTGAAGTGTTCGGATCCTCAGGCCAAGCCTCATCTCTCCAATCTGGCCACTTTCTGTCACTCTGTACTTAATGTAACTGTTCCCAGAGAAACTAAGAGAGGTTTGGCCTGCACATTCACAAAACATAGAGGTACAGGATTAAAATTAGAGGCTTTAACTCACATAATTAGATCCTTGCAGCCTGACGATCTACTCGTCTACTCGGAGCAGATACACAGATCCAAACTTCAAGCATAAAAGGATCAAATCATACCTGCACACTCGTCTAGTCTCTCAGGCTGACACTGGCAGACAGATGGCGCTGTTGGGCCAGAACGGACACACTGCATGTCTGCTGGACAGGACTGACCTTCACAAAGCTCCACAGGACTGGGGCATGTCCCTCCTGTTTGGGGCAGATACAGAAACAATATTTAAAAATAATACCTTCAGGCAGTTAAGAATATCATCTGTCCTCTGATGAAAAAAGCGCTTTAATGTATGTATGTAATCTATGCATCTATGTATGCATGCATCCGTTTGTTATCTGTTTTTTCACCAATGCTGGTAATGCACTTTGAGCTGGAAGCAGCTGTGACAGATATAGAGAACACTATCAATGGTAAAAATTTGTTCAAGTGCAGGCATGAGTGCAGTGCTCACCGGGGCAGGTGCAGGTCTCTTTGCGGCTGAACCTTGGTGACACCAAGCTGACCCGCTCTGTGCTGTAGGTGACAGGCGAGTCACCGTCCATCACTAGGGTCTGTTCACACACCCTGTCCCCACACACCAGCTCCCCAGAGCAAGCGGAGCTCACCACCACCGCTCCAGCCAGGATACCTCGAATCTGGCCCCGCGCTGCTGCTTCCTCCAGCTTCGCAGACAACTCTTGCTGGGAGTAGATCCCACCCATCCGTCTGCTGCCTAAAGTCTCTGGCATCTCCATGGCCAGAAGCAAATCCACGTTAGATGTCCCCATCACTGGCTGTATACTGAGTATGTGGAGGGGATCCTGTTGTCCTGGTGACCATTTCCAACCGGCTAATCCCCGCAACATCAGTTTGATCTGGTTCAGGTAGCGACCAAGCAAGTCCTCCGGGGACAGGGAGCTGAAACGTAAGGTCAGGGCGCTACGCTGCAGCACATCTGTCACCTGTTCCACCTGGACTGACACGTCAGCTATCACAGCGAAACGTCCATCACTCACTGTGGCATTCATCTGGTATCTATAAGAGAGGACAAGGAAATGTGTCGTGTTATGACACGTTTTTTGCCAATCATTCATTCTTTATTCTTTTTCGGTTCCCTATCAGCTTCCACTTCGCAACAGTGGTTGCTAATCTTCCTGGGGGCCACATAAAAGTACACTGACAGCATATTGACATACAACCATAGACTGACACAGTCTAGCCCAAAATTATATGTCTAAATTCAAAGCAATTAAAATATGAATCAACTTCAACGTACAGAGGTTATCAAACATACTACAGTTAGTAAAAATCCCAGACAAAACATGCCAGGAGGTATTATTCCTATTGTGTGGTCCCTCTCATTAGTTTCAGTCTTGCTAAGTCTTGAGGCAGTCTATTTTGTGCGAGATGGAGTTCTTTTTAAATATCTTTTTTTGCTGCACAGGACCACACAACCATAAAGAACCCTAGGTGGGAAAGAACAAGTGCCTGTGTCATCTGATTGCTAATTGATGGTGTTGCATAGCGTGAGGCTTTCTTTGTGATCATAATATATTAACCAGTGTGTGTGTGCGTGTGCTGGAGAGTTGTGTTTGTGTGGTGTGGCGTGTACCTGCCAGGTTCCAGGCCCGGCAGGGCCAAAACGCTGCCATCCTGTCTGTTTATTGTAAACATGCTCTTGGGCTGAAACTTCTGGGTAAATGACAGCACGTCATTGGGGTCACGGTCGGTTGCATAGATTTGACCAATCGGGCCGCCCTGGAATGTATCTGTTACCATGACGATGAAGATTTCCAGGGGGAACACGGCGGGTTTATACTGACTGTTCCCGATGACTCTCATAAATATCCAGGAGGAAGAGGCAAGACTTGGCTTACCAGAGTCACTTGCCTAAGAGACCAAAACAAAGTTATATTCAGTGGTGGATGAAGTACTAAGATCTTAAACAGCAGTAGCACAGTGTAGAAAAACTCTGTCATAAGTAAAAGTCCTGCATTCAAAATCTCACTTCAGTAAAAGTATAAAAGTATTAGCATCAAAAAGTAATTCAAGTACAACAAGTTAAAGTACTCATTATGGACAATGGCCCATTTCAAAATCCTATACGTTATATTATTGTATTACAATTATTGATGGAATTATGTATGCATCACTTTAAAGTTGCATACATACTGACAACTATATATATAGTGAAATTCATAATAGTATAATTTAATTATATTAATAATCTGAATCTGTAACTTCAAAGCAACTAAAGCTGTCAGATAAATGGAGTAAAAAATACAATATTTGCCTCTGAATTGTAGTGAAGTAAAAGTATGGTCATAAGAAGGTAATTTGATAACTTGTATATCCAAACAATTATAAGCAAAAAAATGTGGGTAGAAATATATGAATAAGAAAGCACAGACCTCCCTTCAATGTCACCATATTAATGGTCTTAATAGCTGATCCATAATAGAAATTAGCTTATATAAGGCTCCTTTTTAACAGCCAATGACTCTCATAGCCTGACTTAGCAGGTAACAGTAACAGTGTGAGAGTAATGTGCATCTCCTTCTGCTGACTGTGTGTAACCATGCTAACACAGTGTATTTATCAGACAACTTTCCCTGCATAAATGGTGGTTAGATAAAAACACCCATTGCTAACCTGGATTTCGAGAGTAAACTCTCTGGGGGCTTCAGGGCCAAACACACGGTTGGACCTCAGCGTTCCAGTCTGATCCAGGGAGAAGAAATTTCCCTCATTTCCTGAGACAACGCGAAACTCAAAAGGAGGGCCGTTTCTAGGGGAGTCTTTATCGCTCATTGACAGCTTCAGCAGTTTGGTGCCCGCAGCTTGGTTTAGCTGGAAGTATGGAGAGAGAGGAGTTCAGCAGATCCAAGTACATACAAAAGCCACTATAAGTAAACACACACACACAGACTGTTACCTGTATGACGGCTGTGGAGTTGGGAGGAGTGAAGACAGGAGGGTTGTCGTTCACGTCAGACACGTCAATGTTAAGGGTGACAGTGGAGGACATGGCAGGAGAGCCACTGTCGAATGCCTGCACTGACAAAGAGTACCTGGATACCTAGAAGGAGCAGGAGGGGATGAGAGTCATCTTTATGTAACAGGCAATATGACAAGCACTGTTACGCTTGCTTACTATACAGTTTCATTGGGCTTTCACCTTGAGGGGACTGGGTATTTTCTGTGCTCATGAACCATAAAATGACTATGGATTGTATGTGAGATATTGAACTTAAAGATGCATCCTTACTAGTTCTCTGTCGAGCCGCTTATTGACTTTGAGCAGTCCTGTTACAGGGTCAATCCAGAAGTGATTAGTACGGTCACCTTTCAGGATGGAGTAGGTGATTCGGCCATTCACCTGGCTGTCCAAGTCTTCTGCCAATACCTAGAAAACCCATGGAGTGAAACAAAGCCAATATCCAATATTTATTCTTTTATTCATTGTTTATTTTTGCAGGGACAGCGCAACATGAAAAGTAATTAGTTTATATGTGTTGTCCCTGGGCATGAAGACAAAAAAAACAACCACAGAACTACAAATGCATTACATAAAACAGAACGATATATACAATTCCATGCGTGTGCGATAATAAATAGCATCAGTATAAAGGTGGAGAATTAAACGTTACCCTTGTAATTGTCTGCCCAACAGATGCATCCTCGCTGACGAGAACATTGTAGATGTCCTGACTGAAGGCCGGAGCGTTGTCGTTGACGTCCATGAGTTCGATGGTTACCATGGTAGCTGTGCTGAGAGGAGGGTTCCCGCTGTCCCAGGCCTCAACGGTGAGGTAGTAGTCCTTACACACCTCAAAGTCCAAATCATCAGCCACAGAAATGGAGCCTAAAACATATACATAGTACAACATATATAGGATTTTATTTAAGATTCTTCTGCTGAAGTTTTAGCTTTGTATTCAGGCCTGAAAGTAACAAGCACATACAAGGACTTCTGCTCACCCAGGTTTCTGTCTATGGTGAACTTTCTTAACTCGTTGCCCGACCGGATGCTGTAGGTGATATCAGCATTCGGTCCGATGTCAACGCTCGTCGCCAACACTCGCAGCACCTCGGTTCCCACAGCCACATCCTCAGGGACAGTAACAGCGTAGTCCCTCCTCTGGAAGACTGGATCATTGTCATTCACATCCAGCACCAAAATGGTCAAATCAACCTGAGGAAGAGACACACTCATTTTACTGTGTGCTCCCAGCCCTCAGAGTCCAGTTTCAGCATCACAGACATGGACAATAATGGGAAATACTAAAAACTTAACAAGATAGGGGGCTGAGGAAGAAATCAATAAGTCTGTGTCCACCAAAGCCCCAAAGAGAATTTCTTTTTTTCTTTCTTTGTGGCCACAAATGCTAAATAGACGGTTCACCTTCTCTGGTCATTTTGTTTGTGCCTTTTGGACGGTGGTTCAAACATGTCCTTTAAAACAAAGCTGTGGTGTTACAGAAACACACAGTTAACCTTATTATTACCTTATTATGGAGTGTACAAACCTTTTATTTAGGAAGAATATATTGAAAAGAAGAAGATAGAAGTTTATCGTCGCTGAGGGTTGGGAAGAATTGTCTCATTAGTTTTTGTTTTTGTACATAATATTGCTTTCATTTGTATATAAGAATATAATGTTATAACCCTAACCCTGTTTTTCCTTTTGTCTTACTTCTAATTATTCAAATGTATTTTTCACCATGTTGATATATGGGATAAGTTTGTAGATATGAGGCTGTTTGTGTTGTTTTGATTTGCACGTGTGTGTCATTTGTGTGTGTGTTGCGGTTGTTGTAAGTCAGAGACACATCATATAATTCAGTCTTACCTGTCAGAATATATTTCACCATAACATGCATGTGCTAAAACAGTCACACCAATTAATTGGACATTAGGTTATAAATAACTTTCAGGTGTAAGGTAAAACATTGTTACATCTTGGTATTAGTTTAGATGGCTTTCAAGGTTAGAAATATGAATTGGCTGGTGTAAAGAATGGGTAGATGGGAAAGTACACAGGATCAGGTGCTTTCCAACTAACCTTCACCCGTCTCTTCATCAGACCTTCATCACATTTGTCCCACATTTGTCTTTCCTGGCATAGACAAGCATCATATGGTACTGAGTCATAGAGGAGACACACTTAGCCACAGTATTGCTACCTTTACTGCTATTACATTAATGCGCCTATAAATAATGCTATAACTCCTGGAATCACTGTTATTACTACCACTGCTATTGCTGTTATTGCAGCTACAACTACTGCTACTTTTATTAGCAATAGTAAATGGTACCTGCTGCTACAATGTTGGTCCGAAACGGCCACACTTGACCTCACTTTGCCTTGGGTTTATTTAACGTTACGGCTTGTTTTGTCTCAAAAGGACCTCCTTTTCACTTCTTTCCTGCTCTGCCTTGGTGTCTGTCCCCTTCCCCATCTTTTCCATCCCAGACACGGCACAAGTTGATGATTTATCTTGATTAAATCTACCAGGTTCTTTATCTGATCTCTTCAGTCAACACCATGTTTTTATTCATTGGCTTTTCGAATGCATGTGTATGGACGGACATACAGATTGCAGATGGATGGCCCCATAGCTGACTAATTCCTAATGTGTTAGTGTATGAATTCTAATTTCATTATTGTGGTACAATGGTTATTTACTCTGGAGCTGAATTAATTGCCGTACCTATATCACCTAAAATGTAAATGTTGTGAAGACTGTTGTGAATTTCTATTCCTATTCACAAGTTCTTTTTTTCCCAGCTTGCCATTATTTCAGAATAAGCGCTGTATTTTAAGGGTCGTGAATACCTTTTGGAATAATACTTCCTGTAGTTAGGTTCAGAGGATACTGCATAGCATGACAATAACGCAACTGAGATTGGCACTGGAATAACTAACCTTTGAGGACAGCGCCCCCTGTTGCCCATCTTGGTCAGTGGCCTGGACACGTACACGATAGGAGTCTCGGCTCTCTCTGTCCAGAGATTTCTCCAGAATTACCATCCCTGATACCGGGTCAATGGAAAATAGCCCGTTGAGTGAATCCACCAGAGAATAGACTACTGTACGGTTAAATCCTGGAGAGAATAAGAGACAAATTCATACACAGCCAAGCCTTAATATTTATGTCAAAATGATCTTCTTCCTGTTTAAGGTAATCTTTTTTTAATTTTACAAATTGTCCGTGATAATTTGTATCTTTTCCTCACACAGCCGCTTACCTCTTTGGTAAGAATAATTAACTATGTTTCTCATGGACAAGTCAACAGATCGAATGCTTATTGACAAAGTGGCTTCAAACTACATTCATTTTAAGTAGGAAACTTTATTTGCTCATTATCATCATTGCTTGGCATGTTACACATCCAGCATTACAGATCTTATTAGCTTACCTTCATCAGGGTCGCTGGCTTGCAGCCGGGTAAGCAAAGCCTTGGGGGCGGCATTCTCATACACACTAGCCAGGTAATGAGTAGAGGAGAAAGAGGGGGCATTGTCATTCATATCCAACACTTTGAGAGAAATGTCAGAGCGGCAGAACAGCCCTCCTCCATCAGTTGCCTGGGCAATGAGTTTGTAGGTGGCCGTCATTTCTCGGTCCATGACCGTGGCTGTACGTAGCTCACCTTGGGACACACATAGAGAGATGTTTAAAGCTGGAGAAAGGACGATAAATCTGTGATACACTATATATATTGTTTTGATCATACAAAAAGCTAGAGAAAAATAGTACCAGTGTTTGCATCCATGTAGAAATCTTCGACCCCAATGCCAAACAATGAATATTGGATCTCAGCGCTGGAGCCTGAGTCAGCATCTGTTGCACCCACTGTCAGAATGCCCTTGTTAGTGGGAATGTTCTCAGCAAAAGAGGCGCTATACACCGCCTGGCACAACACACACATACACACACACACACACACACACATACACACGTACGCACACACACGCGCACACAAACACAAACGCACACACACACACACACACACGCACAAAGTGAAACCACACTGTCTGAACAAAAAAAAATATCATCTGTCCAATACATCAAAAAACACATTAAACTGTTGTGCGTTGCATCCATTATCCCTGCTTATAGAACGAGCACAACAGAGTTAAGTGTCCTTTTCTGACCCTGACTTCACTCCTACCAGTGACTGCATCTAGAAATGAACTTTGAGACCTGAACACAGACTAGCACTATGGTTAAAATACTGCAGTATATCCCACATGCTGCTTTTGCTCTGTACTTTAGAGTTACCCTGTATTATATTTACAGATGAAGTGATTTAACTTATATGCAATTTGATGATTGATAATCATCCAAGCAAAAAAAAAAAAAAAGTGTGATAAGTTGCATCTCTAACACTATTCAAATAATGGTCATTAAACAATTACCACTGCAATTGCTGATGCTTAAAACTAGCATACTTAATATGGCTAGTACTAGTATTGGTATTACTATAGCTACTACAAATACTACTGCTACACTTTCTACTACTACTACTCCTATTACCACTATAATTATCACTATTAATTCATGTATTGCATCACCCATGACTAACACATGGCTAGTAGTAGTGGCAGAAGTACATGTACTTTTACTGCAATTGCTGCTACTACCACTTTTACAACCGACAGCTGCGACTACCACTTCTTAAAGAATACAGGCTATTAACTACAACCATTACTACATATACTACTACTAATACAACTACTACTAATAATACTATCACTAAATAATATAAAATAATAAAAAATAAAACAATGCGCTGACAGCACAGTTATAAAATAGTGGGTGACTCTTTACGTCTTTTGATACATTTGACGCAGCTATAATGTAATGGCAGAGTAATAACCACGTGTATAAGAACAGAAAGAATATAAGAGGAGAACAGGGACACAGTGAGGGTTGATTTCAAAGAGAATAAGTAAGTTTAAAGTGAAATGAAATGTTCTCAACTAATTATGTGAAATTGAAGAATTGAAAGGAGGATATTCCCAGAAGACTGCAAAGCCCAATTATCGTCCCTTTTCTCAGTGATTTTCCTCTCATAGATTTAGATCTTTTTGCATGGCATTAACACTCATTTTAGGATGGGTCTTAAAGTTGCAAGACATGAATTAGAACAATGAGCTAAAGTTGATTGTTTCTTTTATTACTCACTTGTCATTTTTGTAATTTAAAGATCATTAGCTTTTGACTCTGGGCATTTTAAAGATTACTATCATATTATACACTATATAAAAGCTACATTAAAGCCAATTCATACGCAAGTTACAGTATATTCCCTGAAAAATAGCACAAGCACTTTCAATATTTTTATTGAATTAATTCACATAAAGTTGGTACTTGGTACACTGTAGAATCAGTATTTTAATAAATCCTGTTCTGCAGACTTTGTTTCTCTTTTTTTACAAAGTCATGCATACATTATGCAAAACATTATTCAACAGTATTTAAAATGAGGGAGTGCAGTTACTGTATTTTGCCCTCAGCTTTTGCATAACATGATAAAACACAAATATATTTGTATTTAATTTAAAGATATTTGTCCTTCATTGATAAATAATGACTTTTTAACAATTTTAAGCAAAGAAGCAATAACTTATCTTTTCACTAATATTTCTATGATTTATTCACAACGGATGTTTTCTTTCTATTTTTAGACACAATTGGAATGTGGTTAGCCTGGACATAAACAGCAGATGAAGGCAATAAGTTCAAGTCAACTTTATTGTCAGTTCCTCTGTGTGTGGTACAGACAGGGAGATCGAAATGCCCTTTCTCACGTCTACCATGAATCCTAAAAAATCTCAAATAATAGTTCATCGTCCTACAATCCACAGTATGGGACTGTTTGTTTGATTTGCATATTCTTATTTCATCCATCGCCATTTGTCTGTATCTCTAACCTGGTTGCAGATGGGACTGTTGTCGTTGGCATCCATGACGGTAACTTCCACTGCAGTGCGAGCAACATACAGGCCATCGCTGGCTGTGATGTTGAGCAGATACCAGTCCTGCTGCTCACGATCCAGCAGACCACTCACGTAAACCTTCCACTCTCCCTGCACGAGAGCCAGGCCAAACACGCCCCGCGGGTTTCCCCCTGAAGATTAAACAGATGAAGATTAAAACGCTGACACCTCACAGGCAAAGAAAGAGGGGAAGATGTGTTGTAACAAACAGGAAGTCTCATTCATTCACAAGATGAATAAGCATCCGCTGCCCACCCATCCACACACACACACACACACACACACACACACACACACACACAAAGCAGGTACAATTTGGCATCAATAAACATCTATCATCATAACTTAAACTAGGCTGGTGGTGGAACAGCAATGGCCTTTCAAAGTTTTCAAATGTGACCTTTTATTATAACACTACAAATGCCAAAATACATCATCCTTAGTTATTATCAGACAGTTTTATGTGAATACAAAACATCAAGCTCAGTGTCAAGGTGAGAGTTTTGCTGGCGAGTCCTCGTGAGTTTTTTTATTACTCCCATAAAAAGGAGTGACTACACAAAGTCATGTGTGAAAGACGACTTCTTATTATGGAATTCCAACTAATGTACTAACTCCACAAAATGTGCAAGAAGCAGAAGTTCTTCGTTCCACTTGTATTAAAAATTCAAAATGTTAATATCCAGGGTTACTCGTGTATGCATACCTTGTCATTTTAGAATCAAAAAGAATTGGAAAAACAATTAAAGGTTAGACGTGTTTGACATTTGAGTTGAAATTTATTTAAAATGTGACCTTTAATAATAGCAACCCCATTAGTAAAAATTTGCTATTTTTATTTTCCACCTCATCTCACTGCATGAGGTTCAATTACTGCATCACAGAATGCATAGTGTTAGTATTCTGCTTCATTTCCTCACCAGTTATGTAAAAGTTGACGAGGCGGTTTTGATCTGTGCCATCTCGATCTTTGGTTTTTAGAACAGCTACCACCTCACCGAGGGGATCGTTCTCCTTTACTGCACCCCGGTACAGCTCCCTCTCAAAACGCGGCGGGTTGTCGTTAACGTCTGACACAGTGATGGTTACTACTGTGGTGGAGGAGAGAGACTGTGACTCCCCCAGATCAGAAGCCACTACTTCAAAGCTGTAGCTGGAGCAGGCCTCATGGTCCATCTGGCTCACTGTGGTGATCCAGCCCGTCTTACTGTCAATAGCAAATACAGAGCTCATAGTGATGGGGCCGCTGAAGGAGCGAGCGTCTTTTGTCAAGTCCAAGTTGTAGTTGAGCAGAGGTCCGAGGCCGTAGGTTACCTGCAATTTAGAAAAAGATGAATATAGTAGCCTTTAATGCGTCTAAAACACTGAGCAAAATACAAAAAGAACAAAACATTCAGTGTCAGTTGAAGTTGGCAGTAACACACCTGTCCATTAGAGCCCCAGTCTGGATCAAGTGCACGCACTTGGACCACTCGTGTCCCTACTGGCATCCCCTCCATCACTGTGGCTACGTAGGCGTTAGTCTCAAACACTGGCTTGTTGTCATTCACATCTAGGACCTGCAAAATGACAGATATTCTCTGAATCAACCCAATAAAGAATACAAAATAACACAACAGGGAATGAGAATTCACTCATTTCTCTAAATTATTCAAATTAATTTGGCATTTAAATTGTATTTAATTCCCTTATTGCATTGTTTTTGTTTAATTCCCAAATTGTACATCCCATTTTCAATCATCGGGAACAACAGCATTGACAGGAATCAATCTCTTTGTTGAAATTGTAAGTATTTACACATGCACACTTCTTTGAGATTGTCCTTGCTCTTGCTGTTGCTGCTGCTGTTTTGGAAACAGCACGTTGCTTTTATCAGTGTTAAAACATCCTTGATCATATATTCTTATTGGTCACTACCACAACCACATTTTTTTTCTGACTCACACTTACACTTCAGTTTTCTGTAGCTTGTTAAATTCTATTTTATAGCACTCAAAAGCTTCAATAAATATCAAAATATATTCAAATGAAATAATAATAAACAAAAAGCTAACAGGCTCAATGTTTAACTGTGTCACCGACCTTGACCTCCAGGTCTACAGTGGAGACAGACTCGATCAGGTCTCTTCTTGTTGTTGCCGCAACCTTAAAGCGGAAGATGCTGATGAGTTCATAGTCGAGTGGCTTGATCAGACGGATCAGACCTGATTCCCTCTCCACCAGGAAGGTCCCTCCCTGGTTGCTGTCGAGCGTCTCTCCTCCGACTACAGAGAAAACCCCCGTCTGTCCAGGGGCCATGTACACAGACCCCAGGGCTGTTCCTACTGCTGTGTCCTCTGGGATGGTGAAGGAGTACTGGGGCTGGCTGAAGGAGGGAACAAATGCATCTGGTGGGACGACGTGGATGAAGGCTGACACTAGCGAGTGTTTGGCCGGAGAACCGCAGTCTGTGGCTTTGACAAAGAAGGACAGCACAGTCCCCTGGAGGTGGTCCACAGTGCTTTTAGTCATCATCCAACCGCTGTCTGCCTCCACCTGGGATCCAGCCAAATCACAATGACAGTTAAATCAACTTTCGAGACAATGATCTTAGTAATGGAGCTTCCCTCTTTGACTCTCAGCCTGGACTCGACTGTGTTTGAGCCAACATGTTTTTACTGTTTCGGCCTCTCATTGTCTCTTAATGTCTTGAACTGCGTAGGATTTTACTTTATTAATTGTATTTGTCCTTTTATTTCCTCAAGTCAAACCGTTGTAAACAATGTTATTTGAACTTCCACTTGGCATCTAGTAATACGCCTATGCTACTACTTATTATTATATTGGCCTTTTATAATACAGCTTTTTGATTCAGTTACAGTCATAGTTGTTTATTTACTCATGGCTCGTAATTGTGTTTCCCTTTGGACTGGCCCAAATTAACCAAGGCATCAATCTTAATGTAACATAATTTTAATTTGATGAGTAAAAATGTAAAAATTACAGTAACGGCTTGCTGTTAATTCAATAAAACAGGGAGCTGGTGTCAGTTGAGAACATTTCTTTGTTTAAAATCGGGGTTACAGTTTATGGTTTACTCTCATTAAATAGATTTGTTGAGGTTTTATCTGGTGAGACTTTGGGTCTTTTCCTTGAGGGAACAGAGAAGAGGTGTGCCATATTAATGTGCTCTACAAGTGCTCTATTAATACTAAGCATACAGCTATGTGGTGCAAAGAGGTGTTTTTTATAAAGTGCAGCAGTAAAAATTAGAAAGTTAAAGAGCAAAACATACTGACCTCCAGCACATCAACCAGTGAAAGTCGTGCCTCGCTGTAGAGGGAGTAAGTGATCCTCCCATTAGACCCGGCATCAGAGTCAGTGGCTTGGATCTGTGTGACCAGAGAACCTTTGGCAACATTTGCCTTAATGCTCATACGGTACTCCACAGCTCTGAACCGAGGGGCGTTGTCATTCTCATCAGACAGGACCACTCGAACTGTGCAAAACGATGCACGGCCTGAACAAATAACAGAACATAAATGTCGATGTATGGTTTCATCAAATGTACATCATTTCAATACAGACATTATTTGCCTTATTTTACTGTTTTAGTCACTTGAAGTCATTCTGGATGATAAAATGCAATGCATCTGTAATGTGAACATGCTTATATATTCATCAATTCTCATTATATCAATATCTTATTATACAAAAGCTGTCAACTTACAGGCGACACCTACAGTGCAGTGTATATTTGGCTTATTTGAAGATAGCTCAATTAAAATAATAATACCTCCACCATCCAGGGCCATAATGGTCAGCACCATGTCCTTGTTAAGAGGATTTTCTCGGTCTAATTTATGAACGGTGGATATGACTCCATCTGCATCAATAGTGAACTGAGTTTTCCCCAGGTCATTGATGAAGGAGTAGGTGATCTGGCCAAACAGCCCGGAGTCCTCATCTGTTGCACGAACCTGGACGTCCATACAGAAAATAATGTCAGATTGGTTCTACAACATCATCCATGTAGGACGTTTCCTTTCTAAAGCCCTGATGGAAACATTACTTAGTGAGAAGGCAAACTTACTTGAATGACCTTTGACCCTGGAGGCGCATTTTCTTGGATTTCAGCGAGATAGAACCTCTGGCTGAACACTGGGCTGTACAGGTTGGCTCCCAGGACACGTACGATCACCTGAGGATCACCATCATCATTAGAATCCTCATCCTATCATTATCATCATCATCCTCATGTGTGCTGACATTTCGTTGATGCCGTCACAATAATCACTGACTGATTTGTCAAACGTGATCACATCAACATGGCATGCACACCAGCAGTTAAGGCATCAGGCTTGTGATCTAATGGTGGTTGTTGCAGCTATACACGCTCGTGATAAACTACTGTGGCAGTCTGCGGTGCTCACATAATGTCAGGAGAAGAGGAAGAAGCAATAGAATTGGTTGACATGTTGTTGCTTCAACATATAATGTAGACTGTCAGAGATAAGGGATATCAGAGCCCACTTGTAATTACCACTACAGGACAGATTTGTTTTCAGTTGGCAGCTCATCCTCATAGTCAATCTGATATGACATGAACACAAATTAACCTCCAACTGCCGAGCTGCTCAACAGCCAGTGGTAGAAAAAAAAAAGGAGTCGTACTTGACAGCTGTGAATGTTTTGGATAAATATGATCCAAGGAGTTGCTAAAAAAAAAAAGGGTTGCGCTGCGTATAAACACTGCAAAGGTTAAAAAAAAGAGCAAATCAGTGGATACTAAATTGTATGTTGTCTCACCTGAGCAGTGTTGGTGAAGACTCCATCTGACACAGACACGTTGAGTTGATAGGAGAGTTTCATGCCTTGTCTCCTTTTGTTAGACAGACTGAGCACCCCTGTATCTGGCTCCATCATAAAAGTCATTTTGTCATTCCCGGAGAGAATAGTGTACCTGAAAGCACATTTAAAAAAGAATACAATGGTGTTTTTCTTGTGCCATGTTATTTCGCTCAGAAGCTGCTGTACTGTATCTACTTCTTGCCAGTGCTTGAGAAAAAGACAAATAAAAGATGGGAGTTAAAACCACTGTGATTGTGATAGAAACACAAAAACAAGATTGCACATAAGAAATGTGCTTTTTCTAAAACACAATGAACTGAAAAGCTTGTACAAAAATTCAACTTGAGTTAAATGGGGAACCATGTACAAAAAAATCTAATCATCACTTTACAGAGAAAACACCAAACCCAAAACTGTATAAAACATCTTTTACCTCAGCCTATGAGCATCACAGACGTCAGCGTCCGACGCCTGAACACAAGTCACAAAGTGTCCTCGTGGGGCCAGCTCGCTGACAAAGGCCTCGTACAGCGCTTGGCTGAAATTAGGTGGGTTGTCGTTTGTATCAGTAACAGTCACAGTTACACTAACATCACTGCTGAGGGCAGGGTCTCCACTGTCCGCCGCCCTGACAATGAAGTTGTAGCGTTGGATGAGCTCATAGTCGAGCAGGCGTGCCATGAATACCAATCCGCTGTTACTGTCAATGTGGAAGTAGTCGGTGCTGTTGTAGATGTCAGATAGGATCTGATAACTCACCACGGCGTTTTTCTCCGAATCTTGGTCCTGAGCAAACACCTACAGGGAGAGCAACATTAAACATTGGCACTGCCTCATGCATTATTCAAAATATGGTCTGAATTGTTTACCTAGACAAACTCAATAACTACACACCGAGTCCAAATGAAAAGAAGTAAATTAAGTTATGGGATTTCACTGAGATACTTAATTTAAAAGCACATCAAAACATTGTCGAACATCCTTTTGTTGAAGCACAATACTTTATAAACAAAAGGAGACAATTATACTGTTCGCTCAACCATCGTCACTCAGTTCTTAATCAGTTATTAATGAAAATGAGTGAAAGAAATGTCATTAGTGTGATATTCATGTTGAGGTAGAGGATATAAAACTATTTAATGGTTGGTTCGATCAACTTTTAACTGTTAACTGGAACTGCAGTGACAAAATAGTTTTATGTTAGATTGACCTCCTAAGTCCTGCTAAAATGAATAATATAGTCAAATAAGGCCAATGACCTATTTTGATGACTCAAAACCTCAACGAAATTGTTCCGGAAACCAGTGAATTCAATAATTTGGTGTCTTAGAATCGCCTTGTGCAAACATGTTCCTCAGTGCTACAACAGGGCGCTGGACTATCATTCGCTAAAGTTCAAGAGCCTCCACTGGGAAATTTCTAGAGAAATATCACACTGTCATCTCATAAATAAATGAGTTGGCATCTAATATTCATCTGCAATACTTGTGAATTGAGTCTGAAGTGTAAATAATTATTCAATATGAGTACACACTGGACTCACTCTATAAACAAAGACACACACACACACACACACACACACACCTGTAAAACGGTCGTTCCGATCATGGAGTTCTCAGCGAGCACAGAGGAGTATGACGTGTTCTTAAACAATGGCGGGTTATCATTCACGTCCAGCACCACGATGTCTACATCGACCTCAGACTTTGCCCCAGTCAGCGTATCTGTAGCCTTCACTGTTAACCGGTAGTACTGTGTGGTCTCGTAGTCTAACATGTAAATCACGATGATGATTCCTGTGTCAAAGCCAATGTCGAACTGCAGGGAAGGGTCTCCGTCCGTGATGGTGAAGATGACGCTCTGGCCTTCAGGACTGGTGGCATTGATACACAGGACAGAGGTGGAGATGGCCACATCCTCCCTGACAGTGACACCATAGAAGGGTTTGTCAAACACTGGCATGGCTTTATTTACTACAGTAACAGGCAGATCCACCTCACTGGACAGAGGGGGCAAGCCACCGTCACTGGCCACAAGGACCACCTTGTACTCTGCGTTGGATAAGTCTGCCTCAAAGGCCCTCTTTAAGGTCAGCTCTCCTGTCACAGGGTTCACCTGCATCAAATATATAAATACTTGAGCATGAGAATGCACAAACACATGAATTTTTCAAATATATAGCCCCGCATATAAAAGTAAGAGCACATTTATAGCAGAAAATTGAAGCTCTCACCTGGAAGTTCCTGTGCTGCTCCTTAAGACTGTAAGTTACTTCTCCATTGAGACCGTAGTCTCGGTCGATGGCTGAGACCCTGAAAATACCTGATCCTGGCTCGGCTTCCACCTGCACTGCAGCGTAGTAGGGGAGGTTCACAAACTCTGGAGAATTGTCGTTCACATCCTCCACCTACAGAAAGAATGGTTATGTTAAGAAGATCCAATGGGGTCAGTGTAAAGAGAGTTAAAAAAAAGAGACACTCACCTGAACTTGTACAGTCACCCTGGCCACCTTCAGTATCTCATCTTCTCTGCTGACCTCCACCACCAGCTCGTAACTCTCCTTCTCCTCTCGGTCAAAAGGCACACCAGTGGTGAGCACCACCCCACAGGTCGGCCGGATGGCGAAGCGTCCACTGGGGTTCAGCAGAGTGTACTTCAGCGGTTCGTTGAGGCGGTGGCCGACTGTGTTGACAACAGTCACTACAGTGACGTCGGGTATGTTCTCTGGGATTGAGGCGTAGTAGACCGGGAAGGTGAAGAGAAGGCCGCTGTCCATAGCTTCTCGGACAAGCACTGTGACCGACGCCATGCTGGAGAAACGCCCATCCCAAACCTTAAAACAATCAAATACAAAAGGGTAAGAGTGCCTTTTAATTGGCCCTCAGTGCCGAGTGAGAAAGCTTTATTGGTGTTTATTTGACAGCTGACTCACAATAAGCTATAGGATGGATGTAATACACGGGTTCTAATGTGTACTTAATAAGACTTTGCATAGATTGCCCTTTTCTCTTTCTTCTCAAAAGTAATAAAACAAAAGAAACATGAGGCACGGAGATCTGGAGATCACCCATCTACCAGGGCAGAAAGCCCTGCGTCATTTAGCCAAAGTATTCCACATCAAGACACTGAATAATAATAGGCTGTGTGTGCATCCCCATGGAAATCATTATTATGTAATCCAGTCGTAGCCAACTTCATGCTGTTAATTTAAGCTAGTGACAGGATACATAAAAATTATATTTATGTGTCATGTCCACTGAACACGTGTCGCCATCACTTACCTTCACATTAAAGCGGTAACGGTCTTTACTGAGGTTCTGATTGACGACAGTCACAACTCCGGTGTAGCGCTCCACAGAGAAGTACTCCACATTGCTGTCCACCAGAGAGTAAACTAGCTGAGGGGTGATGGATTTGTCAGGGTTCAGAGTGGGGTCAGAGGTCATGTCAGGGTCTAAAGACTCAACCCTGAGGACCTCCACTCCCATGTAGGTCGGCAAGAGGAGTACTGCCTCGTAGGTGTCCTGTGACAACTTTGGAGGTGAGTCATTGATGTTGATCACCTAAGACAGCATGTACAGAGTAAAGATGATGTCCAAAAAATGAAACACATCAATCAAATTGAGTCAAAAATAGTTTATGAGGCAGTAAAAACGGACTTATATGTAATTTACTTACCTTTATAATCACCTCTGCTGGGCTATCAGCACTCTGAGGAGGCTGACCACTGTCTCTGACATGAACCCGGAAGAGGAACTCTGAGAATCTCTCATAGTCCAGACTGGCAATTGTTCTAAAATTTAAGAACCATTCTCATAATCAGACATTATGAAATGTATCAGTTTATAAGCAAGAGAATCACATTTTCAATAGTGGTGGTTTCTACATGTCACCTACCGAATTGATCCAGTCCCTGAGTCCACGCTGAAATACAGACGAGGGAGCTCATCTATGATCTGGAACACCAACAAGGCGTTGTGATTGCGGTCCCTGTCAGTTGCTTGGATGACGAGAGGGTTACCATCCTCTCCTAAGACCACACTGTTGACTGGAGCCGCCTCACTGATTGCGCCCACATACCTAAAAGAGGACACAGCAGAAAAAGAAGAAAACTGTACTTAAAAATCACTCTGGAAAATGACATGGTGTCATGACTGAATACGGCTCAGCAAGTCAGTGCAAAAGCTCTTCTCTTTTAACCACCACTGATACCTGATTTGTTGGAAGACGGGTGGGTTATCATTGACATCCCCCACCTGGACGATGACAGTGGTGCTGGCCTCCACACCAGCCATGCTCAGGGCATGCACCACCAGAAAGTAGGATGTTGTTTGCTGCCGAAACAAACAAATGCAATGAATAGTAAAGGGGATATCTTAAAATTCCATGTGCACTCCTTCTAAAACAACAACAATCACTGAGCTTTGGCAGATGAAACAAAAGCATTACCAACCTCAAAGTCAAGTAGTCTGCGTGTGCTGATTACACCAGTATGATGGTTGATGAAGAAGCAGTTCTCTTCGTTGCCCCTGGTGATCTCGTATGTGAGTGCTGAGCGGCTGAGCGCGCTAACGGTGGTCACATGTGCTCCAATAGTGCTGTTCTCCATTATCTATAAATATAAAGACATCGATGATTCATTGTAGACACTTTATTACATCTATCCTTCCCCTCCCACACCTCTCCCCCATGCACACATTTTTCAGTCAGCCATCTCCCTCTCTTTACCTCAGCCTGATACTCATGCTGAGAGAATTTGGGTTGGGAGAAGTCGGAGAGTATCAAGGAGATGCGAGCTGAAGCTGTGGCCATTAATGGAGGGAATCCACTGTCTGTGACACGCACAGTGAGGGTGTAAAAGCCCACAGATGTGAGGTCCAGGTCCCTGGCGATGAAAATAAGGCCTGTGGCATTATCAATGCCAAACACACCAACCGTGTTTCCTGAGAGTAGCAGAAAGGTTACAAACATCATTATCAGTAAATAAACAGAATTAGAATTCCAATTTGTTTTCCCTGTGACAAAACTTTCAAAACCCAGTCACAGGTCGAACCAATTTACAAAATAGAAGTATAGACAGACATAGGATTAGCATCACACCTGCTTCCATAGAATAAGTGAGTTTCCCGTTAATCCCATTATCTTTGTCTAATCCCGTCACTTGTAGGACAGAAGTGCCTATAGGAGATGACTCATAGGCCACGGCATCATATATGGTGCTAGTGAAGTAGGGGATGTTATCATTGGAGTCTTCCACCGCCACCAGGATACGAGCCAGGTCACGGTTAAATGGAAACTCCTGATCCTTGACCTGAAATAAGACACACACACACACACACACACAGACTAATGGTAAAAGCCAAACAAGCACACACAAAAACACATACAGTATTTTTCTTCCACCTTCTCACCATAATAGTGAGGATGTGCTGTGTTCTGGCCTCATAGTCTAACCGGTCTGCAGTGTAGACAATCCCTGTTCCAGGATTGACCCTGAACAGTCTCATGCTGACTGGGTCTACACTGCCATAGATGGAAAAGCTCAAACGGGCACGCTCGTCCACATCCGACGCTCTAACCCGCAGTAGCTCCATGTCAACGGGTGCGTCCTCGGAGACACTGACGTCATAGGCTGGCTGTGAGAAGACCGGAGGGTTGTCATTGCTGTCCAGTATTCGGATAAACACCTGAGTGACAAAGAGACAGAGGAGAGATTGAAAAGTCATTGAGGCAGGTACAGAGTGTGCTCAGCATATTATCCTTAAAGATAAGCGGTGTAGAGTAAGCTTTGATGACAGATAATATTTGATGCAGACTTAGAGTAGAGTTAGCACTTGAATTTTACATCTGAAAGGTGGAGATAACAGCAGTATTTACACGTAATCTCTATAGTCAAAGCAATAGTTATAGTATTTTTTCAAGCCGGACAGGGTGTATTCTAAGTGTTGCAATTTGTGCGACCTTTATTTGCACAGGCTAATCCCATTAATCCACTGATATCCAGGATTTCCCTCACTAGGCCAGCCAAGACGGCACAGCACAGGAAATGTCAAAGACAAAAAACACATTTCATAGTCAGCAAGAGATAATTTCAGAAAAGGGGAGTGCAAGCGTAGGAAGGAGGAAAGATGAGAGCATACAGCTGCGAGAGGAAGAGGTAACAATAATTTAATTTGATGTGGGGTCTGGAGTGTGTAAGAAGCAGTGCCAGTACATAACAAATCAAGTGTGCGTACCTGAGCTGTGGCAAAGTTGGTCCCATCTGTCACTTGTATAGTCATGTTGAACACAGCCTGCACCTCTGCATCAAGGGGCTTGGCCACAACTAGAGTTCCCACCCCCACTTGAAGGTCAAACTGCATGTCAAAGCTTCCTGGAATCACACACCAACACATACACACACATTTCACAGAGAGTTTCAGTCATTTAGTATTCATGTCGCGTGCTAAACTCAGGTGCTCTAAGTTATTACTGTGTAATTGTTTTGGCCAGGCGCCTGCGTCTGGAGCTGGAGGGTTTGTGAAATAAAATGAACTGAAAAGCAATGCAATGTAGCACCAACTGGCAGCCAGAGAGCTGTTAACAGCCACACAAACATCTGTCTTATCACTCCAAAACACAACCCATCTCAGGGATCAAAAACCTGCAGCCGGGTCTTTTCCACGGGCGGTGAGTGTACAGTTTAGAGGCTTAATGTTTGATTAGAGCGAGGGAGAGGATTGATACTTGTTAGGTATTCAGAACCATCCTTCGTCTCATTCCAGCTTCTCTCCCGAGATATCTGGGAGCTTGAGCTCTCCTCAGTGTATGAATACTGATTGGGCATTTTTCACAGACGCACTGATGCATGTTGAGTCGTAGCAAACCACAGAGATTGGCTCTTTTTTTCAGGTTGACAGGTTGGTCAATATTACGCTATGATCTCATAGCATTAGGAAAAAGAAAGAAATCAGTTTGTAATCTCCAAATGAAAAGATGCATGCTGTTTCTTTCCTGTATGTTAGAGGTGCCTCTAGGGGGTCGTTTTACTTATTTTGGTAGCGTCTTTTACAAACAGTCAGTGATACAAAGTCTGAATAGTTAGTTGCACAGTATATGTGTACTAAATCAAATTGTGTAGTAGCAGTCAATAAATGATGACTTAGTTTTAAAACATATACGAATATATATATATATATATATATATACATATATATTTAATGTTGAGACATTGTTTTAATTACTCACCTAGTGTTTGTCTTATTCTAAGATAACAGCTTTAATTGCTATCAGCGAAATCAGCAAGCAATGTTTTGAGTGGGTCCCTGTATTGTTTGCATATTTTACCAGCTCAAGAGTCCATATGAATTGCGATGATACACATGAACTTCTTCAAACCACACAATACATAGATACTGAAATTGATCTCTGGTAAAGTGAGAGAACTATTGCATTAACATCGTTGACATAGAGTATCATATTGTTTTCCCTCTATTGTAACAAAATAGTTTGTTTTTTTCTGTAACTGCAGAAAGATCATCAGGCGGACTCATATTGTAACTTAAGTGGTTTCGGGCTGTAACACCACAACATACTGGGGGTATTATTTTTAATATATTTCCATTTGGAGAAGTCTCTCTGAGTTAGGCACGCTATAGAGGCCGAATGCGTCCCACCCAACCCTCCCCATTTACTTTCCAAAGTAGCAAAGTGACTTAACTAATGATATATAGCTGTGCTGCGTGGACAAGAATATAAAACTAGTGCTGTTTGTGTGGAATGCTTTTTCAAACACAGATCAATCAATACTGTCTTTTGCTAAACAATGTCCTTTCTGCTGCAATTCTTGAGTTTTCTTAGTTCCTCCAGACCTGCGGCATTTGAGGAAGTCGTGTTGACAAATTTGCTTTTGACCAGACCTGTGTCAAGTGAGCAGTTTCTTCCACATGCATTCTGAGGAATGTAGAATGTTTCTCTGGCGAGCCGTCCGCCTTAACAAGAGAGAAAGAGGAAGAAAGAAAAAAGAGATTAGTAATATTAAGTGAACCAAGGGTGTTATTGTGATCGAAGGTCTGCATCATCCACAGCACGCTGCAAAGTCGACCCCTTGACGTTTTTCACATTTATGTGTGTTATTAAATAGTTTTGGTGTACTTTTGAACGCAATACTTCTGCACAGTATTGGGAATGTGATTAATTCAAGTCCAGTTCTTAAAGTTTGAGAGAAAAGATAATCACATTGCTTTTACTTTTTGAAAAAAAAAAAAGAAGTGAAATATTAATGAGCTTTTCCTGCACAATTACTCCACTGATATCAACAGTACGAGTGGAACAGGAGGGAAAAAAACACATTTTCATCTCATTGTCTGTATCTTTGATGCGTGTGACCGAAAAGGAATAATCATCTCATCAACTAATTATCAATTAATTCCCATATTAACACCCAAGCAGGGTATCTCGTATGTAATCAGTGTTGGATGGCAATCAATAATGAGCTATTCACTGATTATCCTTTAAAAGATTTGAATCAAGGGGCAAGATAGAGCTCCCCAGTTTTAACAGGCAGACAGTGATAAAACCAGTACGCTCTTGAAAAGATTCATCGTTTCCACCAGAGCCAGAGAAACAGCTATTCTGTTATTGTCCTTTGTTTGCCAGGGTGCTATTGGGAAAAAATAAACTATAAAGAAGTTAAATGTTTTATTCAGACAATTCACATCTGCCTGTGTACAACTGATCTCAACTAAAGATTGTGTCAGTGGCCTTTCGATTTTAACAAGCTAATTTGGATCCTAAGAAATAGCCGTCACAAGTAACTTTCCAAAAACTGTCAGCAGTAAAAAAAATGAACTGAATATGTCCAAACTATAAAGAAGGCCAGTGAGGAAGCCTGCAGTTTGAATGAAGAAATGTAACATTTGTATACTTATACATTGTGCGGTGTGAAATGCATTGCTACCATGGTGTGGGTTCTGTCTGATCCAGGAGTGGTCCGACACAAAAAGCCAAATTACATTTCTCAAACGCATTACCATGATACTCCACCATGCAGATGGATATACCAATTCAATTTAAATCTAAATGCTTTATTGAAACCGTCTCTTATGCTTACAAACGTTCACAAATCTGAGGGAAACTGGAATAAAACCAAATTCCCTTTTTAATATATCAATTCAAACTATTTGAATGTGACAAACGACAAGACTCATTTAGTTCATTTTGATAGTGTGGCCTGGCTGCAATTTAACGAACTTGACAGCGCAAGAGAATTCTGAACATTTATTATTCTCTGGTCTGTTAGTTTAGTGTCACACATTAATTTTCTTACCGATGATATTGAACCAGACAGGTGTGCTCGACTGGCTGACAGCGACAACTCCCACTGGCTGAGCTACAGCAGCTGTCTCAGAAATGGAGAAATTGTAGGACCTCTGGGTGAATAGTAGAGGTACAGGCGAGGGGACAGGTTTGCGAATCCACTCTACATGGAGTTTGACAGTGGACCATAATGGGGGATCACCGCTGTCCTCGGCTTTTATCTAAAAGAGGGGAACAATAGTGAGAAACCAGACTTTCAGCTGACATAAGCAGGATCCAATGATTTATTCATTTGAGAAACATTTAAACCAAATGCATGAAACTATGATAAACCACACTGGAAAAGAAACAATTTTACAAGCAAAAGGAGAGAATTTACTGTAAATTGGTCAGTATGTATTTATTCAGAGCGAGCAAACATCGAGAATGTAAAGTATTCTGGCCACAGTTAGGTCAAAACTACAAGGTGGAGCTCTATACTCATCTACATTTACTTACACCTACACCTCAGCGACAAGCTCCCATCCATAAATAATATTTTACTAACCTCAAAATTGATTCCAGCAATTACAGTTTAATAGGATGGCTGTCCCTGCCTGACTTCAAATAGCTTGCTCTACTTTTTACACATTAAACAGGAAAAACATTAACCACAATAAATCAATTGACTCCTTTTGTGGAACCTATAGTATATGAGAGGTAATTGTAAAAAATGGCGCTATAAGTGTTGCTCATAAGACCAGAAACTGTGAGCCAAATACATTATTTGAACCGTCATTTGCTTTGAGTGCAGTGTCATCCCCGAAAATGAAGAAACACGGTTGAAAGAGAGAAAATTTCTGTGTGTTTTTTGTCGATGTTGCACTCATGTCACACATGACCTCTTTTCCACTGAAACTTAGAACAAGCTCAAAGTGCACAAGGGCGTGACCGGCTAATTAGTGAGCCAGACGCATTAAAACATACCAGGTCTCTGTAGCGCATATGTAAAAGGGGGCTGGAGCAGGATGAATACATTGTTAGCATGATAATTTGGAATACAAATAAAGCCACAAATTGCAATTCGTGCTTGTGTTTGAGGAATGCCATTTCATGCCAGAGCATCATAAATGCTCTGAGCCACCTGATGTGCATAAACACGACTACAGCTGTGCCACTCCACCCACCTTGGTGCTTTTGAGTTCATTGGCCATGGAAATACTTAAAACCAACAAGCTCGCATACCTGGGCTTGTGCCCGATGAAAAATGAACAACGTGACTGCGTTCGCTCCTGCCAACTTTGCAACTGCATGAAAGCGGGGCCGTATAAACTAATGGAACCCAAAGTGGCTATGAATTTTGTCATAGCGAGACATGAAACAGGAACTGGAAAAATAGCACTCTGAAAGTGGAAGGAAAGAAACATTGCGCCTGAAAGAGGTCACAGTCCTGTCCCTTGTAAGACAATCTGTAGTCTGTAATTACTATAGATTTATTTTCATGCTGCTGCCATGTTGCTAATGAGTGCTGTATTTTAGCAGAAATCTGTCACTAGCCTAATTTAAAGCAAACAGCGCTTACAATAAAAATCAATTATAAAAACAAACTTGGAATATGAAACTCACAGTGAGGATATCGTAGCTTCCTGCTGTTACCATCTTCTTTGACGACACCATGGCGGTCCTGGGGTCAATACTGAACTTGTCATCCTCATTACCATCGACAATGCTGTAGGTGATGTTGCCATTGGCTCCGAGGTCACGGTCATAAGCGAAGACACGGTATACCTGTTCGCCACGTTTGTTGCGGTCTCGCTCGGTCAAGCTGATGCGGTAGGTGACCTCCGGAAAGGTCGGCGGGTTGTCGTTTTCATCCTCGATATGAACTATGACCCACACAGTAGACTGGCGGGTGGTCACTGGGCCGTCTATAACAGTTACCTGAGGACGTGTACGAGCACACACACACACACAAAAAACACATTATCAGGCAGTCAAAGAGAAGCATCTGTCTCCGGAACATGTTTTGTCATGTGCGAGATTAACATACATGCATTAACATCTTAAATCTTCGCTCCTACTGTGTGACTGAGCTGATGGGAAATCTCTTTTGTACTATTGATCCCCGGAGACAGAGGCAGAGGTCTGATCATAGATCGATTGGATCAGATCAGGGTGAACGCCGCTGCTGCCAGCCTGACTGTTCACAGACTATTAATTACAAACAGGCAGCATAGACTGGCAGGCGGAGCAGTGGGTGGCATGCATGGACTGGCATTTCTATTGAAATCTCAGGACAGGACAGGAGGATGTAACAACAAAGGTTTCTCTGCCCCCAATTTTAAACTCCTGTTCAAGTATATGATGCTGTTTTATGCAAGTGTCCTTGCGCAACTCTTTTTATTTTGTTGTGCGATGTCATTTGCTGGGTTCTTATTCCACACCAGAGCTGAACAAAGCAGCACAAAGTTATTGAGTGTAGACAACTCAATTAGCAATACTGAAACAAAACACCACGCTGCAATACTGCAGGTGCACGGTGGGTTATTTCATTCCATTTTGCAGAAGGGCAAAGTTCTAGTAGATTCAACAGCATTTAATAAGTTGTAAGGGAAGTGTGGGGAAGTAGAAGTTTGCTCAGGTCTCTGAAGTGGAGAATCTCTGATTATCATGTTCATCTGCATGCAGAGCAGCAGGAGCAACAGAAATGGTAATCACGGAGCTATCTGTGTGCCCAGTGTCTGTGCTTATCAAATCCCGGGCAGAGCAACTCCACTCCTCCCTATTCCCGTCCTGAGTACAGAAGATAACCAATGATGAATGATTATATTTAGAAATTTCTAAACCTGGGACCCAAAACTACAGCCATTTATCACAGTTTACGGAGTGTTGAGGGCCTGCCAGGGTTGTCCTCCACCCTGTCTCTGTTAATGGTGTGCTGAGGCAGGTGGCAGGGCCAGATAAATAATAATACTAAAAACCAATAAACACCGTTCAGGTTATTCTGTACCTCTAAAAAGTGCTCGGCCTGTTGTTCTCTGTCCAGTTTCCTCGCGGTTGTCGTGATCAGCCCTAAAAATTGTAAAATTAGATCACACAAACACAGTTGGCAGATGGTTCATAAAGTTATGAGGTTAGAGTTGTTGTCTCTTCACACCCACTCACACTCACACACACTATCTGCACTGTCCCTTTGCTGTTGTAGCGCTGTAAATGTCCCCGCTGTGGGACGAATAAAGGTTTTCTGATTCTGATTCTGATTTATTATTTAGTGTGAATTCAAGTTTCTTAAAAGATTCACAATCTTTTTTCAAAAGTTTACCAAACAAGCCAAAGTGAGTTCCTATTAGAAAGTCTTCGACCACCTAAAAATATGCGCGCGTGTGTGTACACTTACATACACACATACGAACTACGGCCTGCAGCCCTGGCAGAGACAATGGCATTTGGCACAGGTTCATATGGCACTGTATGACTGACAGTCATTCAGTTAGCCAGGATGCCACCAGGACAGAGGGAAAGGAGTGAGGCTATTGATAAAAGCTTTGATCGACCAGATTATTCTGATGATGGTTAGACGGTGTGACAAACGCTAGCAGGCTGCATTGCAGATCACAGACAACGACAGCTCCATCTTTCCTCTGATGTTTTTTTTTCCTCTTTACGCTTTCTGTTTTCTTCTTTTTGTTATTTATTCCTCCCACACACGCACACAGACACAGAGTTTGTGTTAATCAATAATTGCTAGATTTAGTCAGTAAAAACGTTGGGAGTAAAAATGCAGGCATTAATCCATAAGCAGATTCAGTCCCATTATATGACAGTTTTACAATATTGAAAGCTGACTTTTGTTTTCCAGAATTGATTAATGTTGTTGATTACAACCCTTGAGCCTCCAAACACAGTGAAAAGTGGATCTATTTTATCCTAACACACAAAAATAAATGCACAGAAAAATGTATTGATACAAGCTGAAATACTATTATTATTTGTATCTTTTTTAAAAAGAATACATCGGTCTATAGTAGCATTCTTATTTTCATCGGCACATGCAAATAAAGACTCTCAGACACACACATAGGTACATGTACAAATAACCACATACATACATATATATTCTGAAACTGTTTCTGTGCAGATTTTACGTGAAATGATTGTGCTTGAATGCCGATAATGTGTTTGTTTCAGTGTAATGAAGCGTTGCAGTGAAGTGGGATTGTTTTGGATGCTTAAAATATCTGTGCAGTTAATGGATAGACTAAAAACCCTGGTGCACACCCACTCACACACTCTTGTGCTTGTGCATATCACAGTGTCACCTTGAGCTTGCTATGCAGGCTAACTTCAATTAAGCAAATTAGGAGTAAATCTAGAGCAGCGGTCACAACTGTAGGAGAGGGACAGGAGGGGGAGGTGGAGCTTGTTCAGCAGAACACAGAGCGAGTAACAACTCTGATAAAAATCAATGATCTACAGCGTGCAGTTGGACAAATCCTCCGTTTCAATTGGACGTGAGTACAACATTTTTTTAAATCCCCACCCAAACCTTCACATGCACACACAATGTATGTGATGGTCCAATGGTCAGTTTCAAATATTTAGACTCCTTCTTTTAAAACACTTTCAGTAGCAAATAAGGATTTGTTCACAAAAAAAATACTGTGAGTAGCGTCAATGTATAGCCTAATTCTTAGCCATGTAAGGGGAATAGCTGTCATACGTTTTCTAAGTGGAGCAACAGTAAAAAAAAAAACACTAACTTGAGATTTCAGAATTCCTAGTTTTGTTCATTGTTGTTTATGACTATTGACTTAAACATGTACAATTGATTTTTTAATATAATATACTGGGACAACAAAAACCAATCCAATCCAACAGTGCATTGCAGAAAAGGTCACACAGCCTCCATGATGGCTCTCTGCAAACATGCATGCTTCAGAAAGAAGCACTCCTTCTTCTAACACCGTGTGTCAACACGTATCTGTTCTGTGTTCACCCCCAAAGGAGGTAGGCTTCACCCACACACCCAGAGACAAACAGACAGCACTGGAAGCTGTGACAGTACATTTGCACACTTTGCACTCATTCAACGTTTGGCTTCAATACATTTTGGGAATTGTTGCAATACCTCAAACCCATCAAACTGACACTTCCAGAGTAAAGTTAAAAAATGTATTACTTTGAACCACCCGAAACCCAGTTTTGAGAAACAATTTGAAATTTGAAGGGGTTTTATAGCAGCTCAGGTCCTAGTGTGGCTGGCAGCCACTTCATGAAATCAAATCAATCAGCTGTGTTGTATTCATCTATCCAATGAAGTCACACTGATACATGGAAAGTTTTTGACTGAGTTAACAGTGAGGAGTGATTCATATTGAATGCATCGCTCACTCGTGCATGTCTCATTACCAAACTAATAGAGTGGAACTGCCATGCATATTATTGTGAACATTATGGTAATTGTGTTTTAATGGGTGTGCCTTTCTAAAACTGCATAATATATTATATTAATATAAAAATCATCCACAATTTTCATAGGTTATTTATTGGGCCTCAATAAGCTGGTGGAAGCCAACAAGAAGTGGCCTCTGAGCGAAAACACTGCATGAAACATTTGAAAACCAATTGTCGTGAAAGTCCATCTATCACAAACAAGATAGTCATCAATATTAGTTCCATTGTATGAAATTAACGAGTAACAGATAACAAAATACTGTGGGTCTTTGACAGAGAGAGACAGCAGGGCTCAGATGGCAAAAAAAATCTCCCCTGTGGCGCACACAAACACACAACTGGCACACACGCACACACTTTCTCATACACACAGCTTCTCTTTATACAGCTGCTGGGTGCGTGTTGCGGTTCGCACAGAGACATGAACGCATGTGGATGCACACTCATGTGAGTTTATATTGTTTGAGTTGGTCTCGTCTTCATCGACTCATGCGATAGAGCTGCCCTCTCTAACAAACGCTCTTACTCTCTCACGCACGCAGGCAGGCAGGCAGGCACGCACACACACACACACACACACAAATCATGTTGGATGTGTGAACAGTACTTGCAATCTGGAGGAAAACAAATCACCTCAGTGTGATTTTGCAACCGTAGCAATAATAGTCACATCTGATGGATGCATCAGAACAGGAAAAAGTAACTCATTATTACGTATATGACATGAATCATATTTTACTCTCAAGGATTCTAAATGGTCAAGAGTAAGTGTGCCTTCCTGTGTGTTGGCTACAGTTTACATATTGATGAGTGTGTGATGACCAGTGTGTCTCTATTGGGATCAATATTAGCCTTTTCACCCTGGTTCAGTCCAATCCGCTTCCCAGTGTATTGTTAATATTACAGTATATATACATGATGCTTTCATGCACGAAGGCATATCCATAGGGGATGAGATGAAGAGAAATGCAAATACCAAGTTTGATTTAAGAAACATGCTACAGCCCACCATGAGAGAATTTCTTGATAACTGACAAGTTACATATAGGCCATCGGTTTTTGATCATTACATTGACATTTCTTTGAATCAGAATACAGGTCCCTGTAACAACTGAAATTTGCCCTTTGTTGTTTACGGAAATACTCATAACATAATCTAGGGCAGAAACAGCGAAGACTTCACAATTTTTGTTTTTTCTTGAGATTTGAATAAAACATTTCACCTCTTCAATAATTCTTTAAGCTTCAAGGGAAGCTTGTACTGAGAATGCATCGGGACCTCCGTAGACTTCAAACTTGGCAGTCAAAACTGAAGCACGTCTGAATTTATTTGCTTGAATAATGCTTGTATTCTTTGCCGATATAATGTTAATAAATAAGAATGACTTGATTAATAAAAGAGGATTTTAAAATAGTTTATAAGGCACAGAGACTGTGAGAAGTACGGGATCGATACAGGCCCCAACGGAGTTCACCATCAAAGACAGCAATGGTAAAGTTCTACATAGGGTCTAAAATATTCTGAGTTTTGAAATGTTGTTCAGGCATAATTTTGTGAGATGTGACTCAGTTCACAGGCTGCAGTTGTGAATGTCATCTTTTGTGAGCATGTTAAAACACATTGGGAATTCAAGTGTGTGAATGTCTAAAAAAAGATTGCGTAAGCACATAAAATTCACAGTTGTGTAAAAACGATTTTTGGTTCTAGAAGCATTTTGGGAATGTTTAAATAAAATATGTGCACACATTATCTCAATAGTAAGGTTGCACAAATAGTCTATTCACTTTGGGGAATGTCTGAGTTCTGATTAAAGGCTGGAAACTGTGTGCAAAATTAAAACTGCAATGTTGTGTCTGGAATTCAAAAGGGTAACTCTACCAATTTGCACCCATCAAAGTCTGCTTATAAGTCTTGAGGACTATTGTACGTGTGAAAAACATTTTTAAACTTTCCATCTTGAGTACGACAATGTTTTATCGGTGCAATGTTTAGTTGTTGGAGTACTTCAAATAGACTCACAATTTCTGATCCCATCTTCACAGCCCAATCCAACCAGACAAAAATAGAACTACCTACTGACTATTACGTAAATCAAAAGCCAGGGTTTACCACCCAATTAGGCTAAATACACAAAAACAGACGGCTATCTTTGCATGTGCACATTAAACTTAAATTGGTCAAGACAGGAACAGGGTGCAAAATGTATCTTTCTGCACAAATGTTTTTTCCACACTCATAGACTTTCTCATGCAGTATTTTCCCACAGGCTCAAAATGGTAATATACAATCACAGGCTGTCTGAGCATCATTTCACAAGCTCAGACTGTTTAAGACCCTGTCTTGGTCCCATGGTAGAGGGCTTATGATGAACCCATATGGTGTTTGGCAGTTTAAAAAAAATAAATTAATCTAATTCCAAATCCAAGATAATACTCCTTTTGAAAACTTCAGTTTTGAGGTTCCCCTTCACTTTCTATAACTTTCTGAGAAAAGCATGTTTTTCTTCATGTTACTACATATCACACAATGCATAGAACTATACCAGTTGGCCCTCCTTCAGAGAACTAAAGTAATCGGAAAAGAAAATTGCTTTGACTAATGTAAACTCCTTCATATCTAGAAGATATTCACCCACACACTAAGTCAATAAAAAACTAGCTATATTAATTTCCTCAAGTACAAGTGCCAAGAGCTTTCACCCCTTAAGAAGACTGGAAGCAATATTCAGTTAAGAGCATAGTGAAGATTGCCTGGCGGCTCAACAGTGTCCTAGATGTTTGACTGTGTGGGCACAAAAGTCTTTTTAATTTGTTGTGTGGGAACCAAAGCATTTTATTGGATGAACGTGAAGTAGGAGGTACATGATGAAAGAAAGTTTCAGTCATTTCAGAGGCATGTAAACATATAAACACAAAAGACTTGGGTAATTATTTGTTGTTTGTCTGGATATATCATTAATTATGCCATTTATCTAGCATATTATACTGTCAATTATGATTGTTTAATTATTTAAAATTGCCTAACTGTTTGTGAGTCTCACCTGATTTGGGGTTAATAGAGAAGAAATTCTGCGGGTTGCCGGCAGTGATGCGATAACTCAAACGACTGGGAATGGCAGTGAGGTCAGGGTCCTGCGCCTGGATACGAATGATTGACACATCCTTTGGAGAGTTCTCCATGACAACTGGGTGGTAGATAGGATCCGAGGTGAGGGGAGCATTATCATTGACATCTTCTACCTGAGACGGAAAGAGGGTAGAGGAAAAAGAAGAGGACGAGAGAGAGACAAAGTGGAGAGAAGGCAGGGATTGGGTAAGGGACAGGAATAAGAAGTCTTCTTTGTTTGTATTCAAACTGTCTTCTTTATCGGAGTCAGATCTAAATTGGCCATAGATGTGTTGATAAGACATAACCTTCTAAATCAGTATGGTAATATTGCGTTTGGTATCTTTTTTAATCAACAACTCATGAAATGCAGCGTGGACTTGGTCTGGGTTGATCCGATATCAATCAGAAAGTGACAATCTATTTACCAGAAAATGTCATGGATGTCGCACTTTAAATGCACTGCAAATTAATTTCTCTGCTCACAGCATAGATCTAGAATATTTATGGCAAACGTTGCGTTGATTGAGTGTTTGCTGCGAGCCACAGAGAGCCAAGATGGTTCAGCCGGTGAATGAAGAGCACCTGTGCCTGATTAATCTCCCTATTTTTGTTGTGATGGAGAGGCCGGGAGCAAAGAGCCCGTTCACATCGCCACATCTGAATATCCCGAAGCCAGACAAGGCGGTTTGTTTTTTTTATACACTGCTGAACTCTTCCCCAAAGGCTGAGCAGTGTTGAAGCGGTGATGTGTGTATTTCAGTGTTTAGACTGTGGATTGGTCGGTGCCAAATAACATAGAAGCTGAAGCAGAGACTTCCCTCTGGTGTGTATCTGTAGCTCACAGACTGTTATTCACTGCACCGAGCACCATTAGCATTTTCCAATGAGTAGCACAACGATTGTTGTTTAGCTTTACTGTTACTTTGGAGACAACACTCCACCAGAATATGCAGTAAAATCATCGCAGTTATGCTGCAGTTACATGTTTGCAGGCTGTTCGACTTTATCAACGCCAGATGCAGACAAAGAAGCTAATCTGTTAGCAGCACCCTTTCATAGAATGTCATCATTTTGGGATAGACAGATATGTAGCAAATTATGTGAGAAAAAATAGCCAAGAGGACACAAAACTGAATCATTTCAGTCCAAAATGTGGCTGGATATGGTGGAATTTATTGTGACATTAAGCAAGGAATACTCCACCCAGACCCCCCCTGTAGACTTTTAAAAGTTATACATTATGAGTGGGATGGCTGAGAAGCTGCTGTACAAACAGGTGTGACTTGATTTACAAAGGTCAATTAGTAAATTATTGTATATTAGCTGTTTTTAATTAAAGAAATCCCTGCTTGTAATTTGCAGAGTTACAAAATGTTTTTATTTAAATATAATAAGTATGATGTTGTTGTATTTTTGTGAGCGATTAATACGTTTTACAGCACCAAAGTGATGTGCTAGTTTGGGCACTTCATGTTTATGCTTATCTCTCAGTGAAAAAAAATCGAAGGACATCTCCTCTGCGTAAAGCCTCTTTTGCATGCATAGTACAATGTGAATATTAGCAGCAGAATACAGGTACCTGAATGAAGACTTCAATAGACGATGACAGAGGCGTAACCGCTCTGTCCGTGGCAAAGACGGTAAGCCAGTAGGAGTCTTTGGTCTCACAGTCCAGGATACCAGCAGTGTAAATCACCCCTGTTGAAGCAGGTAGAACGATTAATGCAGTTGTTACTTGGACTTGAGAATACAAATCTGATGTGTGTGTGTGAAGGGACTGTGCGGGTGTCATTCTCAATGTACATTCTTAAAAAAGTCTCATGGGGAAAGTCTTCGAGTCCTCACTTTCCGTAGGCAAATACACAAATTCGGAGAAAACTTTGTGTCCTGGCTTCAGTGACATTCACGGGCATTAGAGGCGCCGCTGTAGTCACCTTCAATGTTTCAGCTTCTCTACAACTAATCACAGCTGACCAGACTGCTCCCAGCTGCAATTTGCTTAGTGCTAAACGTACCCTGAACTGCCCTACAACAATAAAGACACACACAGACACTCAGACACTTATGCACATTGACTGGCGTGTGTTTAGTGGCCCCAAGGAAGATGAGTAGCTGACAGCTTTGGTGACCTCTTGACAGACAAAGAGAACACTCACAATGGATGACATGAGTGTCTATTTTTTTTTTTTTTTTTTGTAAAATCAGCCATGCAGGAGTGTCCACGTAAATGCTGGAAAAAGGACACACATGTTATAGAGTGAGTGGTGCAGTGAAGCACAAATGGTGGTCATGAGTGTCACACAGAGTTTATTTGAAAAAGTGAAGCCTAAAGTAAGAATCAAAAACAACACATACGTACATAATTGCATCATTTCCATCAGCTAAGAATAAATATACTTAACTAGTCATAAGGGCGAAGCGAGCGGTTGATGCATTTCTGCTCAGTGCACACAAACTTTTAAAAGCCAGCGTGAGTCTGTGACTTCCACTAACTTAAATAAACTCAGTAAGAGCTAAGACATGCGCTATGTGTCAATGCGTGCAGAGTCGTGCTTCACTTCACAAGCAATTAACCCCAACAAGATTCTAGGCAGAGCTGAGACGGGACATGTAAGAGTATACATTTACTTTTATGCTTACATAAACCTCAACACTGCCATTTCATTTATTATAATTAAAGACTGATAGGATGTTGATGATGTCAGTGAGTTTATTCTCGTGCATGCAGAGCCTTGCAATGGGTAAATATCACCTTTAGAATTCGTATTAGAAGGAGTGGTAGTAGTAGGAGCAGGAGTAGTATTTGTTGTTCGGAGAGAAAATCTTCTGATCAGAGAACTTGAGCACAAGTACCATGTCAGTGATCCTTTCTGAAGAGATTATCAAAATATTACAGGATTTTTATTTGTCTCAGTCTCATAAACAAACCCTACGTGCCCAGGTTACAGTCAGACAAGCGTACAAATCGGTGATTGGAGGTGTGACTGTGTGACCTTCTTTGGGTTCTTGATTCAGTCTTGTTGCAGCCTCTTCAGCCGTATGCCAAAGGTGTTACCTTATCACCAGAAAGTGCGTGTATATGTCAGATTATGACTAAGTAGCTGCTCAGGAGCATGCACAACGCATAGTAAAAGTGTTTGCTGAAACACATTCTTGCTCTGTTGTCCTTGACCATGTCCTTTTCAAACCACATCTCATCTCTGTCAGATAACTCGACAGAGAGAGGCGAGGAAAACAGAGCTGGCTGTTTCAAAAGCTCTTTGAACTTTAAGACCGACAGGCACTATTCAGTGAATTCAATATAAATCTGACTTGACAGCATCCATTCTCACCATAAATAACGCACTTCAAAGAGTGAAAGGAAAATTGCAGGGTCATGGCATATTTTCTAATCTAGAAGTTCACAGAACGGTTGTGTTTACATTCATCTGTCATGTCTATTCAACTTCTTTCTTTCTTGGTAAACCAGTTTGGGGTCCCACTATTTAATTAATCTCACCATATCAAATAATCAATCCCGAGATTGATGAGAAAATACTGTGTGTGTTTCTCTGCCTCTTGAGGCACAACTGAATAGCTCTGTGTGTGGCAGAAAAGGAGACATCAAAACTACAGCCTGTTAATTTTTTAACAATGCAGCATAGATTACTTTTTAAAAGTGCGTTTGCCTGTGACTTAAAGAGTGCTTTACCCTGACTGTGACAAATCCTGGCTCTTGCAAACCCACTAATAGAGGAGCAGTGCCTTCTGACAGCTGCCCAATGAGAAATTGCAGGGCTTGCTTTCCCCCCAACCAATGACAAGAATACCAATTTTTGTTCAAAGTACAGGAGTGCTAAGGAGTTAAGCCAGAGAAGATCCTACTTCTCTTTTGATAGATAGCTCCTGCACTCTCCACCCATAATGAAGTGAGGCGCTTTAAACATCTCCATATCAAACGCGGGGAATTCATAAATGGTAAAAAAAAAAAAAAAAAAGTATGACAGACAACGGGGGTGTCATGGGCAACGTAAGATGCATCATAGAGCCAATTTACAAACTACAGGAGGGGGTAATGCGCAAGTTAAGTCAGGCTTAACAAAATGGATTTCTCACACAATATCTAATTCTCTCTGTCCCTTCTACTCACTCTCACTGTCTGTCTCACTCCATCTTCATATACTTAGTTTTGGTACTAAGAGCCGCAGATTGACAAGTAGTCAGAGCTGAGCAACTCAACATGGCAGCTAAATGCATGGTGGGAGGACGGAGGGGTACTCTGTCCTCGCCTGACAACACTAACGTATACGCTACAAGATAAAATGAAACATTTGACAAGGGAAAACTTGCCATGCGCTTAATGTCTCTTCTCATTTGATAGCAAAAAGTCAGAGACTTTTCACTTGCTTATAATATTAGGGGGGGGGGAGAGAGACTGAGAGAGAGAAAAGCTGCAACTAAAAACAAAATTCCAAAAAGACAAAAAAATATATATAAAACAGTCCGAGAGGAAGAAAGCAGTATTTTCTTCTGACACTTTTTATGTACTCCACTCTCCCCTGCATCCTCTTCCCTCCTCTCTTCGCTTCACTTCCACTTCCCTCTCCCTCCACTTTCTGCTCTAACAATCATTCTGATTTCCCCCGGAAAATCTGCACTCAATAAACTTTCTCACTGGCCGTGATGCGCCCTACTGATTTTCTAATACTGAAGCAAATAACAGCACCAAGTGCTATTTCAGAAGACTGTAGGGATCTGCCAGTGTTCTGTAAGACTGTTTAGTTTATAAGTACATATGTAATTATGTTTACATACAGTATATTAAAAGAGAGGGCAATTCTTTCCATCTGTTTCTCACACGCTTTCTCTCTCAACTAAAGTCAATACTAATTACCCTAGTTAAAGGTCAATACAGGCCTCCAGTGCAAGTCATGTACAGTGTGACAAGAGGTAAAGAAAGAGGCCAGGAGGGGAACGCTGTCATTTGTTACCAAAAATAGGAGCTAAAATAAACTCTACTGGCTAAAATTAACCACTACAACTTATTTTAGCTAATTACAATTGATTACAGTAGTTGCTGTACTATATAATATTGTTCTAATTATATAACTACTAGTGACTAGGGTTTATATACAAATGTTACACTTTTTCCCTGAGTCGAAAATCAAAAAATGTTAACTAGTAAAATGTATATATGCTAAACTCTTCCACCAATTTTCATGGAACTCCGGCCGGTATTTTTTCCATAATCCTGCTGACCAACAAACAATAAAACTGAACCGAAAACTCAACCTTCTTGGCAGAGGTAAACAATTTGTGAAACTGGATTAGATATGTAGTATTGAGTGGGAAAAAAGATAAATAATGTATGAAGTATTATGAACAGAACTTGTATCATAACTTATGATACTCATTACATTGCTGTGAAGTGATTTATCTGGTTACATTTCAGTAGAGACTGCAGGACGAACAGCCACAGACTACTTTCTTTTGAGCAGAAAAATAGTGACTTTCACCTTAAACCTTCAAAATGCCCCCTATGTGCATGCTTGTACGCAATCCAGGACCTGTCAGTGGTAAGACTTAGCATCAGTAGTAATTATGAGGTACCACTCACTACGGAGTGTGCTGGAGAATGAGTGAATGAGGGACTGATTTTGGATCTTGGAGTTTGAGTGTTTCAGCACCATGGAAAGAGACAGATCGGCTTTTATTCACATGGAAATATTAAATATGCAGACATGAGTCCTATTTCTTGGGGGAAATGCAAATGCCAAGATCTTATCCAGCTGTTCATATTATCATATTGCATGAACACCTTTAAAATATAGTGAAATTCAACTCTGTTGAGGTGGCCTGCTCCGCACATTTGTTAGCAATATTTATTGGGACTTTCTAAAAATTACTTTTATAAAATATATCGTAGGACCTACCCATAACCTCTTAAAGCATATGAAGTTTTTAGAATAATGTTCAGTGTTAAAAGTGACATTTAAGTTGTATATCTTAATGTCCATGGTTAATTTACAACAACATGAAAGAAAATAAACAAAGCAATATGTCATAATATATATATACATATATACAGAGAGAGAGAGAGAGAGAGAGAGAGAGAGAAGTTACCCTTTCATCCTGTACATGGGCCAATATGAGCTAATATGAACTGCCCTATTTTCATACTGGGTATTTGATTCATTTTATCCCTGGGTGAGTGAGTCTCTTCTTTGGGTCAACATGTTTTCAGCTGCGGTTTGACAATGTGGGACAGTTGGAGATAACTGCACACTTTTTTCAGTCAGGCCTCCTTAAATAAGTAACAGGGATTTCACTACTCTTCGAAAGGATAGCCTTGATCAATGTTATCCACACAGCACTGGATCAGCTGTACTGAGCGGCCTGAGGCCCAGTCAGTGTAGCTGCCATGCTGCCCTCATTACAGTAATGATCTCTCAGTACACAGCTCCCACGCGAGGCCCCGCCAACGCACTGACGCTGACTGTAACTGACACTATTTTCACCTCTTTCCCTCAAATACACATACTTCAAACGCTAACAAGTGGTGATGCCTTCTTTGTATCACTTGCAATGCAACACATCATTGTGACAGAGGCACAAACAAAACAGTTGAGCAACAACTACATATGTGAAAATCCTCAGCAATGGCACAGACATAGTAAGATTTCCTATAAAGGAAAGGATTAGCACTTTTGGGTGTTGATATTCAAGCATGGTACTGTAAGTTATTGAAGATCCACTTTACATAAATGAGCTTCAATATCGATCTTGTGTCGCACCTGTGTCTTCGTCAATGGTGAAAGTGCCCAGTCCGCTGCCTCCTCTGACAGAATACCTCAACACACCATCTCGCCCCTTGTCGTCGTCCTTAGCGCTGACTGTCAGGACACTTGTGCCCGCACGAGAGTTCTCCTTCACTGAGCCTCTCACAGCAAAGTCAGAGAAGTAGGGTGCATACAAATTCTCATTGACATCCACCACCTGAAAAAATGTAATGGTTCACTAATGGTTAGTATCATAGAGTTTGGATGTACATCATAGCATTACACTAATATACCAATATTGCCTTTAATTACATTATGGCTAGTAGCTATTCATGATATCCTGACAAGTAATCATTTTGGTGAATACGTTGTTTACTTTGCTAATGTATCGTAAATGATCCCTTCAACGTAATTTAATTTCATTCAATTGAATTGTATGCCATCGTTATATTTCATTGTTGTGGGTTGGTCTGGGGATTTGGAGTGTATATGATCTAAATGTGCTGTTATACAGATATTTATTTCCTGAGAATAAAAATGACGTGAGTATTTAAGAAAACATGTTGCATGTAGTATCAACAATTTGAAACTTGAAATGAATCAACAAACATACAAATGTCAATGCTTATTTGATTAAACTGATTTTGATTTAGAATTTGTTCAGACATAAAGTTTCTTGTATAAATGTGTGTGTAACGCACCTCCACCTCCACAAATGTCTGACTGATGAGGCTGGGTATTCCTCTGTCCTCAGCTTGTAATGTCAGGTTGTAAAACAGTTGTTTCTCAAAGTCCAGCTCCCTCCTAATCCTCAACGCTCCGCTCACAGCATTGATCTGTACAAAGCATTACAATCCCATACATCATAAAGAGGATCAGCATATGCAACAGTATAGACAATACAAATAGTGAAATCACCTACCTCAAAAGTGCCATTAAAGTCATTAATCAAGGAGTATCGGACCTGTCCACCGGGGCCCATGTCTGGGTCCTGAGCCTGCACCCAAGTAATCACGGCCCCTGGCGGGAGGTCCTCAAGTACTCGAGCACTATAGCTGTTGGGGATGAAAGCTGGGGCGCAATCATTGATATCCTCCACAATTATAGTAAGAGTAGTCACTGACGACCTTCGAGTGCCTCTTTCAGCCTTGTCTCTCACTTCAATCTTCAATGTGAACATTGGGATGGTTTCTCTGTCCAAGTGGCTAGAAACAAATACACTTCCAGTTTCACTGTCAATACCAAATTGAGGGACATTGGTCAGCATTATGTAGGAGATTTGCCCATTTTGACCCATGTCTCTGTCAAATGCAGTGATTGTAATAACTTCAACACCAATGGCCGAGTTTTCTGCAACAAGAGCAGAGAAGTTGTCCTGATCAAATTGGGGGTCATTGTCATTTGAGTCCTCAATGATCACAGTCAGTAGTCTCCAATTGGACATCTGAGGAACGCCCTGATCGTAGATGGTGATATTAAGGAAGTAACGATCCAATTGCTCACGGTCAAGTGGCTGCAACACAGTTATCAAACCATTCTCCATGTTGATATTGAAGCAGTTGTCTTTGTTACCGTCAGATATGGAAAAGAGAACACGGCCATTGAAGCCTGTGTCGCCATCTCGTGCTCTCACCGTAAATACACTGGCACCAGGAGGGAGGTCTTCTTTTACTAGAATACTAGTAGGTAAGGCCTCAAACTGTGGAGCCTGTTTGTTCATAGAGAACATGTCTGTATTTCTTTCATCTGGTCTTGGTTTAGCCATAGCTGATACTTTTGAAAGCATTTTTTCTGCCAACAGCTGGGCTACCCTGGTCTCCTTGCAGGTGAACCCCCTGGGTGGCATCCTACCCCTCACCACAGACACATTCACAAATGTAGGATCAGAGAACAATTCACCATCTGAAGCAACAATTTTCAGGTTGAATATCCCACTTTTTAAATTAACCTCTCCTAACAATCTTTTCAATGACAAAGCCCCAGATTCTGTATTCAAGTCAAAATAGTCTAACTCGTTCCCCGATAGTATCTTGTACGTAACCATTCCCAGCTCATCCATGTCAACGGCTGACAAAGTGACAATGGCTTGACTGACAGGGAAATCACGGCTTATCATCCCTCTGCAAGAAACACTCTCAAAAAGAGGCTGGTTGTCATTTATATTTATCAGACGAATGGTGACATTAACTTCACTTTCCCGTCTGTAGGGTGAACCCCAGTCAGAGGCCCGCACTGCAAAAGTATAAATATCATCTGATGACTCAAAGTCCAGGTCTCTTGTTATCCTCACCTCCCCTGTGTCCTGGTCTATTGTAAACGGAAGAGACTGTTCACCACTTATTGTGTGTGTTACATACCCATTCTCTCCTTTGTCAGCATCCACAGCGGACACTACAACAGCAACACTGCCAACAGGTAAGCTCTCGTTGATTGCAACATCATAAAATGGCCTGTTGAACACTGGAGAGTTATCATTGGCATCCTCTATTGTGATTTGGACCTTTGCTTGCTGCTGACTGATAACATCAACTACCTCCATCTCCATGAAATCCTGTGATATCCTTGTCAGCTGCCTTGTGGTCATAATAACTCCAGTCAAAGGGTTTATATCAAAGTACATTAGATCTGAAGGGCTGCTGAAGCTGTAATTGACACTCAGAGGAGCTGGGGAGATTTTCAACACCTCCACAATAGTGCCTGGGGGAGCTATTTCACTCAGCATGACTTCATAAACATCTTTCTCGAAATTCGCCAACACTGGGTCTGGCTTTGTAACCAACAACTGAACAACTTGAGTATTAGAAAACTTAGGAGGTATGCCCCTGTCTTTTGCTTGGAAGGTTAAATTACAGCCATAGGGGAATGTATCCCAGTCAAACAATTCTGATGTTTTAACCCTATACTCATTCCCGACAGGCGATCGATCAATCACAAATTGTTCAAGGGGGTCACCCTCAATGATGGAAACCCACTCTATATCTCCAGATACCCCCTCGTCTTTGTCCTCTACAGTCATTATGGCATAGATTGGGTCCTTGTCTTCCCATAATGGAACGACAGCAATTGCATTGAGAACAGGAGCAAATTCATTAACCCGCTTCACAGTTAGGAGCAGCCTAGCAGTGCTACTGATACCATTGTTCCCATAGAGTTTCATCCCTCTGTCGACCACCTGCACTTCCAGCTCAAATCTGTCTCGTTTGTCCAACCTGGGCCGACCCGTTAGGGTAATAATCCCACTGGTTGGGTGAACAGCAAAGAGTTCAATTCTGTTCTTAAAGAAGTAGTAGAACTCCCCGTTGGAACCCACATCAGCATCCGTGGCTGTTACACGTCCTATGCTGGCACCTAGAGGGGCACTCTCAGAAACAACGTATGAATAGGAAGTAGGGGAGAAGAGAGGTCGGAGATCATTGGTATCCAATACCTTGATATAAACAGTGGCTAAGGCCTCGAGGCCTCCCTGGGCAGATGCCTTAACTGTCAGTGTGTAATTGTCCTGTACTTCCCGATTCAATGTGGCACCACTGCCTCCGTTGGTGCGTATACGGAGGAAACAAAAATCTCCCATTACAAACTCCTCAGCCTGAAAGATTCCTTCACTGTCTCCAGACGCAATGGAATATTTTATGTCTAAAGACCGAGGTGGCCCAAGAATGATGCCCATTTTGACGTCACTTTTGGTAAAGGTTCTTGTCGCAGAGTTCTCAAAGATGGAAGCATTATAGGCAGGCTGGGTGAAGAGCAGCAGGCCTTGTCCTGCCCTAGGTTCTGTCAGGAACTGGGCATGGGTTGAGGGAAAACAGAAGCGGATGAAGCAAATTAAATGGAAAAGATGAGAGAAGCTGGGTTGAGGAAGCATTTTCCCCCACCGATTAGGCTTCATCACTATTCCATCACCCAGTTACCCTATATTTGGACAGGATAAAAAAGAAAAACAGATCTGGATTCAGTTAGTGAGTTGGTAAAGAAATGTGCTCTGCATGCTAAAGATTTCATGGAGAACTGTGAGACAAGAAATTACAGAGACATTTCAGGAGTACTGCTTATCACTACAAGGATATGATAGCATAGCATATTCAATGTTGCGCTCTAACAGTTTGTCTTCAAACACTGAATATTGCACCCGAAAGACTCAGAAGCAAAGATTGACATATCTTTAAACAAACCACATCAAAGCACATCGCACTTACACAGCCTCAGTGAAACACATCATGTCACCAAATAAAATAACAGGGATCATGAACAATCCCTGTTACTATAATATAGAGTGCCTAAAAGACATAAGGGCTTGTTATTCTTTAGCCAGTGACTACCAGGCTTGTGGTATTTCTAAGAGAAAATGTAACTAGAAGAAAAGATGTCTGAGAAACGTCATTGTACACACTTTAAAAAAAACTTAACTTTTTTAGAAATTACTTGCACAAACAATTTCTGGAACAGCATTATTTCAAAAAGTAATCATCAGGAAGTAACTAAGTACATTCACCATTTACTGTACTATTTGGGGTATTACATTTTTGAAGCCAATATTGTACTTTTTACTCCCCTACATTTATGTGGCAACATTAGTTACTAGTTGCTTTGCATATTCACAATATTAATAGAAAATCATATAGGCTATCAACTAATAGATAAGGATGTATTATTATGGATTAAGTTACAACAGTAAAACAACTTGCTTAAATTAGGCCCACCTTTACCAGCAGCAACACTCACGACACATTAATGCATCACTAATTATAAACCAGTGATAGTGATATATACTTTTGGTATATAAGTTACCTGTAATGCACAGACAAAGTTTAAACTCATGAGTAACTGCTAAAGCAAAGGAAATGAAATTGAAATATGATGTCGCCCTGATTAAAAACGTTGTATTTCTCTTTTTCTTTTCATTACAACTGCTTTTTAAGATAGGCCTACTCTATGGGCTACTGTATACTAAATACTGTAGGCATCACCTTATAGCCTATACACCTTAGTTCATGATCAGTATACAACTTCAACAGAAACTACATTTAAAAAAAGAATAACATGATGATATGACATGTTTCCGCTTATACTGTTTCTAGAACATAGTAAAGATTATTATCTGCACCAAATAGGCTAGGCTGTCAGAATCCCAACGACTCAAATTAACATTCCCCAGAGAGAGGCTGTCCCGGGAGATATTGGGGCGCATTTATCGTCTCCCATGTTGATGCAGATGCAATGGATCTCGCCTCGGTGCAAAATCCACGAGTTTATTAAGCTACTGTCTGTCGCTACACTTTGAATCTTAAATAACTATATTGTACACAGAATTCACTCACACGACGCAGCGTGTCCTACCTTTACACGAAACAGCTGTAATCAGTGAAAGTAAATCCTTCCCCATCCTCTCTCCGACAGTCATTAACAAAAAAGAAAGGCAAAACGCACGAAATAGTCGCGCAGAAGTCGGTGGTGATGCGCGAAATGGAACAATCATGTGCACATATCCCGAAAGGCAGTTGTCTACTAGGCTGCAGCCATCCTCGTAAAACTAAATAGGCTATTGCCCCAGTTTCATGCACCTGCCTAATGTAACCCTGGGTGCAGTGGGCTAGTCCGGCTTTATCTGCAATAGTTAAAACACAACTGATGTTAAAACAGTTAGATGTAATTTGCTGGTTACGGTTAAGGTTCGAGATAAACGTGGAATAAAGAACATGTCGCTTTACGCAAGTTAAGAAGCGGTCAGCATCAGTTGTCGCTTGGATGGGACTACAGTGCGCTCACTGGATGGAGGAGGCGGGTTGGGCACGCTCCGATCTTTGCCGGGTGTAGCCGACAACATCCGGAAGTGGAATGTGTAGCAGTCTACACACGCACGAGCTTCTTTTTTTTTTTTTTTTCTGTTAGTTACAATCCTGGCCACCGGTTTAACTTGTTTCAACCGCCATCATGTCCGTGTTGTGCTATAATAAGGGATGTGGACAGCGATTTGATACAGAAAATAACCCGGACGGTGAGTAGTATCTGAAGTACTATCGATGTGCCCCGTACCAGTCTGTTAGCAAGCTAACCTCTGATCATCTGGTACATTTCCTCAGCGACCAGGCCTGCTGGGCCCGTGTAGCTAACCTGATATAACTGTAACTGACTGGACACAACACAGTAACTACTTTATTGACCAACACTGCTGTGGTTGATAACCCGGGAAGCTAATAACACGTGGACCTGCCGCGATGCTGTGGATTCTCACGATGTTGTTAGCATGCTAAGCTCCTGTTTAGCAGGTTAAGTTCGAGGGGTAACGTTGGACTTTTCACAAGCATTGTACCGGGCAGGACACACAGTACGTCGGTTTAAAGTTCCAGAAACATGTCATTCGGCGTTTCGACTACATGCAGACTATCTACGAGACATGTCCTCAATGTTCTCCTTTAACTATGTCAACACACGTGTTATTGCGAGGAAGAAAACCTATTAATCTAATTCATTTTTTTTTTTCAACAACTCCACACAGTATGTTAACCTGTCAACTGTGAGGCTCAGCTTTTTTGGCGAGAACTAGCGTTATGTCTTGTGTTTTATGGAAAGATTCATCAAATTGCTTGTTTTCCCACAGCTTTTGGAGCTGTCTTGTCACTTTCATATGGGTTGTCTGGACGCTAACGCAACATTAAAAAATGATGCAACATCGATTGTAACACTGAACTGAAGAGAACAGTGGAACCAATGCGATAGTTTTTGTCAGTTAACTGGATATAGATGCTAAAATGATTACCACGGCCTCCCATACACTGCAATGTACATGCATTAGGAAACGTAAACCTCCTTTTATGTAGGTTTTTCTTATAGTAGGTTTGAAATTGCAAACCTCACATTTATGGCACCTCTCTGCCCCTCAAGCATGCAAAGATGCAAAACTAGGAGGACAAAATGTGAGAAACCTATAAGACATATAAAGACGTAAGATATTCATAAGATAATCACTTTCAATTGTACAGTACCAATCATTATTATACCAAGCTTATTCCTTGGGAAAGCCAAAGTATATTCCGAACCCGCACTGTCTGCTGCCAGCAGTTAAATATCAATCTGTAAAAGTGAGAGCAGCATCCCCAATAACCAGGGGCCTCTTTTATGAATCGGGACATTTGACGAATGTAGTCATGATTTGTTTAAAGTGTTCATTCTTCATAGAAACAGTGCCCAAAGGATTTCATGTAACAAAAGATGCTTCGTCGGGAGACAAAGACGTTCTAAACGCCGCTCATCATCACAAGCATAAACTAATTATTTCCATCTCGTTGCATTTTTATCACGTTTTAGACCACGATTGAGTTGGTGTTTTACAGGTTTGCCACACAGTTTATGGCGCATATCCTCCTGTTTTATGTGAGAAATAGAGGATTTGTGATTCTTAAATCCTCACACATTTAGTTGATGACATATAGGCCTACAAATTATTCATTTGTTGTTATTTTAATGAAAAACCGGTGTGTACTTGGAAATGTGAGGAAATGTACATACATAAGGTTGTGTAGTTATAAGATCATTATAATGGTAAATCGCTTTTTGATCTTAAGTTTCCTTACTTAAGATAAAGTTTTCTCATGAAACCCTTGTTTATATGAAGCTATTGATCTAAATGTAATTGAATGTTCAGAGGGGTATTGTTGTCTTCATCTCCCACATGACAAAACTTCAGTGAGTTCTTTATTTCCTTTCTGTCTCCAAGCAATATAACATTGAGTACTATCTGGCAATAGAAAATGAGTCAATTTCCATTTTAATAGGATGTCTCTTTTCATAACAATAGAGTATATTATCAATACCTTTAGTGGTATGTAGGAGGTGTAAGGCAACAGAACCAAAGAGGCATAGCTCAGGCTGTGCTGTAAGGAAAATGCTTGATTTATTGCGTTAAACAGCCACACTTTTCTTTTTTTTTATTCATTCCGCAGTGATTTGTCTTGTAGGGCAGTTCCAAAAAGAGGACATTTAAAAAATCATGCTGTACTTTTCATTTAAGGCAAATCTCAAATGATGATTTGTCAAACGATCTGATGGTATCTCAAATATATCATAGATCCATTCATTTTGTAATTGTATTCATGTACAATTTGTATGTGTGGTCTTGTATCAGTGTCATATGGTCTTTGGTCTTGTTTGACCTATATTTTGCTCATATTTAAATTAATAGTTTTATCATATTTATCTGCACCTTTTTTATCCACAGAAATGTGTTCTCTTGAACGGAGCTTAATAAATATTTTCAATTAATTTCCTAATGGTGCTGCACTTTACATGGAAAATGCAAATCATTTATGTTATGTAAGAGGTAGTAGAAATTGTAGTTCATTTTTTGATCAAACTGAAGTTTAATACTGAGTATCAAAAGCATGTCGCGTATCTACTAAAGCTTAAGTGATGTCTGTAGTCCGTTTTATCCTCAAATTATTCCATATCAATGTTACTTTTGGACTGAGGATCAGTTCTTGTTCCTAACCCCGGGGATGAACTTCTACTTTATTACTTCCAGTTAAGCCTTCAGAGAGAGAGAGATATGTTATAATGTATTCTACAATCTACACACAATTTATATTAATTAATGTCAGAATATTAGGTCATTTTAAGAAAGTATTAAAACTTTTTTCGAGCCCGCCTTTGTACATTATGATAAATTACTGTTAGGGACAGACCTGACCCATACAGCCATCAAATAGTGCTTGAAATAATAAAGCTACCAGCTGAGTGCACATTAACAGAGCAGTGTAAATTTTTGTCATTCAGTTTCCAAAATTACTTCAAATTGCTTTTGAGGCTCCACTTTGGGGTTCTGTCCAGACATAAGCACCTCAAGAGTCATTTTGTCAGGGAACGCGTACATGCAGCATCAGGCATTGCTCGCCCGAGTCTTTTGAGAGGTGTACCACACATGAAAGGAGGAGCACATACAGACAAGACATCACTGATGTTTTAGTGATCCACCAAGAAAGGGCTGGTGCCCACCAAGCGGTTGTAAAAATTACTATAGTTTATTTGTACACTTTCAGAAAGTACTTTTTACAACTCTACTTATAATTATGTCAAATGAATTGGATTTTTTGCCACAGTCAGTCATTTATAATCTACATCCAAAACTAAAAGTTGTGTAAGTCTATAAACACGTGTGTATGTTATTCGACGCTGGTGTGGGTAACACTGTTTCCTATATCGCCACATGTCTTTCCTTTTTTAAGTTAATCAAAGTTGTGTTTTATTTTTCACAGATGGCTGCACCTATCATCCAGGAATCCCAGTATTTCACGATGCGTTGAAGGTAGAATGCTTGAAAATGCACAGATGGCTCGCGTCTTGTTATCTGGTCAAAGTTAATGTGTGTCTGACTTTCTCCAGGGATGGTCCTGCTGCAAGAGAAGAACTACTGACTTCTCAGACTTCCTCAGCATTGTTGTGAGTTTTAGTTTCTGATTTAATCCATACTTTTAATCCTCCAAGGCCATGTTTCCATTGTCTATTGTTTTCTTAGGCATTGACCGCCAACTTTAGCTGCGGCCATATTGGCCTGTGCACTCATTGTGTGTGGCTTTCTCCTCCACAGGGCTGTACAAAAGGTCCGCACAACAAGGAGAGGCCCCCTGAGCCGGAAAAGAAAGAGGCAGATGACCAAAAACCAAAGTTTAACGAGTACATCATCTCCGCACCAAAGCCTCAGGAGGCGATACGCAGACCAAGGTTGTGAAGTTTGCTTCATACATAGCTTTTTTCATTTGAATCAATACCATGTGAATACCCTAAGCTCCTATTATTTGTGCAAAAGAAACCCTATTTAAGTACAGATAAAAAGCTTTTTGCAGATGAAGGGAAAAAACAGGCCAAGAAGAACACAGTTATAATAATAAACTTTATTTATAAAGCGATTTCAAAACAAAGTGCTTTACATGGTTGAACCAGGATTTAAAACATTTCAGGACTTGAATCAAAAATAAAATCAGGTAAAAAAAAAACAATTTGAGTTGCAGCTCAGCACTGTGTTGTTCTACTCATAAATCAGAAATAAAATTGAATTAATTAATTAAAATAAATAATGAACGTATGTATATAAGGGCTTAGAACATTATGATGGCCATTCCCATGCTCTATTATGTCTCATAAATTGTTGCAGCAATATTTGGGTAATACCGTTTGTTACACAGATTTGGTGTTAACATTTTTTTTCCACTCAAGAATTGATAAAAATGGTCCAAAATGCCATACAAAGGCCTTGAGGAACACCATAGAAAAATCCATTCTGTGATTTGACATTTGGAGATTTCTGTAAGAATTGCGTTGTTCGGCGCACTTCTGTTCTGGAAACTGCTCAAAAAAATCTCTTATTGTCAATATACGTGTGAAGGCCATACATCTCGATTGCCCTTGTCTGTAGTTTGTGGTTGTAAAGTTTCATGAGGCTGTGATTATCCTAGAGGTCACAACAGGTCATTTTATACAGTAAGGTCAAGTTTAAAAAAAAAAAAGATAATAATAATAATTCTCACCACAATAAAATGGCTGCTATGAATACATTTGGGCCCATTAGATCAACAAGAGTGTCTGTTTTCCAGTCATACCCAATGTATGCAATTCCAATACTTTTTATTCCAAATTTTGAGCGTAGTTACCAATGGTTTCCTTCCTAGTTTCATCATACCAGTATTTTCACTAGCTTTAAAACTTAGCCCGCTGCAGACTCTGAAAGACAGTATGTTGGCCGGGTCTACTGGCGGGCCTGGCAACTTTATAAGAGGTTAATAGATGTCACTGATATTTCCTTATTATTATCCTGGCTACTACTATTCTTGATTAGTATCAAATGCATAAAAGGGTTGGTACAGTAACTGATGTATTAAATCAGCCTGAATACTGATGATCCGCTGGATACTTCCCACCAGAGTTCAAAAGAACGTGGACAAGTGAGTGATGAGGCGATTACTGCTGAATAGTGAAACTCTTTTCAAGTAGTGTGTTGGTCTTAGGCTGACTTTGTAGTGGAGAACTCATTTTAAAGTGATGTTGCCGATTTTTAATGTATTCCTTCCTTAAATTAAATTAAAAAAACACAATACCACTCCAAATAGTTTTCAATTAACAAATGAATAAAAAATATTTTTTTATGTTTCATGCCTAACAGATTTGTTACTGTTGCAGTGCTGATGAGCCGATGGGGAGAGTGCAGCATAAAGTCTCTACTTCTCTGAAGCAGGCTCTGGAGAGACTGAAGCTTTCCGAAAATGCGGCAGAGAAGAAAGGTGAGAAAAGAACTTTAACTTCCTCTTCTTTTTCCTCTCATCTCTTCAGTGTTTCTGTTTTCCGTCCACTTTACCACAGACATTCCATTACCATCCACTTCCTGTTACAGTAGACAGGAAGGTCACGTCGACAGGGGAAGTTAATGGATGGCCTCTGGGAATTTGCCCTCACCTGGGTCATTCACATCAGGCCGTTTGAGTTAAAGCTGACAGGGACACATCATAACTGTGGATGCAATTTTTAGATACTCTTCAAAGTCAATTCTTTGTCTCTCTGTCTCTCTTTCCGTCTCTGTCTTTCTAGAGGAAGATAATGACGAGATCAAGATCGGAACTTTGTGTAAAAATGGAGGATGTACTAAAGTAGGTGAATGTGTTACTGTGTACTGGGGAAAACATCTTGGAAAAAATATTCTCTTGGTGTTGAAATGTGTTTTTAAAAAAAAAAAAAAAAAAAAAGAATCTCTATCTTTATCCATACGTCTGTAGGGCAGCTTAACAGCAGCTTAAACGTTTTAAGTTACTTGGCTTCAAGTTCATGCTGAAATTGTGGATTCTGCCAAATAAGTTTCCACTTCTTCTCGATTTGTAAGCAAAACTCAATTCACATATTTGTATGACAGATGTCATTAAATGAAAACATAAACAAATCATGATAATGCCCCAAAAGAGCTTACCACTCTGGGTAAGGCGAAATGGATACAGTTTCTTTTCCTCCTCCATGTTTGCTCTGAGACGGATGCAAAGCAACATTTTTTGCTCAAGCTAATCTGGCCTGTCAGAGCAGAAACCCCAAGATTAGAACATAAATTGTAAGGAAAATTTGCATTAACGGGTTTTGTAGATGGAGTGTGACCCTAATGATTTACATAATTGTACTTTAACTGATGTGATTGAAAGCCATGAGATATTCTCTCAAGGGCTGCCTGCTTTTCGTTGATTAATCATTTGGGGTCTTGGTAGAGTCTAAATTGGTACATTTAACTTTTTCCAAAGTCTTTTGTTAGAGAACGAGATATTAGTCGTAAGTCATTTGCATACACGTGTGCCATACAATTAAGCCCCAATTGTATTTCGGATAACGGAAAAAAAAGCGATCTGCTGCAGTCTTTTGAACCACTCTTTTGTTGTTATCTTCAGAGTTTTGATGGACCTGCAAGTGATTCGGATGAGTGCTCATACCACTCTGGATTTCCTATCTTCCATGAAGGGTTAGTATTACTTAAAAACTCTCCATCTCTGCGTTTTACAGATTGACATGTAATTGTAGATATTCACTGGAAACTGCATAAGAACCGTTATGAGCAACACTAGTATTTACTTGTTGTCTTCCTGCTGGTCTCGTTCATTGCTTCTCCTGAGTGACAAGTTATTGACGGCTTAAAATCCAGCGGGTGCGTGTCTTTCCTGCAATTTCAGGATGAAATACTGGAGCTGCTGTAAGAGGAAAACCTCCGACTTTAACACCTTCCTCTCTCAAGAGGGCTGTACCAAGGGAACGCATCTATGGCGGAAAAAAGACGAGGTACGTGTGCCGGTTTGACAGCAAGTGATCATTTATGTGTTTCAAGTCCATATTAGAGAGCCTCAGTTGTGACTCCATCTAGTGGTGTGTGGTAAACACTTGAATAGTGGAGAGGCTGGATTTCTAATTTGTGTATCAAGTAATGAAGAACTGCCTCAAATGTTGTTCTTGTGAAATCTCCACGCAGGGTACCAAAGTGGTTCCGTGTCGATTTGACTGGCACCAGACGGGGGCGCAGGTCATCATCTCCATCTACGCCAAGAGTGCCGTCCCAGAGCTGTGCTACGTGGACGCTAACAGCACCACGGTGAGGGATACTATTAGTCTGTCGGAGGATTCCTGTCCATATCTAAACTGCTTGGTTTTTGCGCTTCTGCTCAACCTAATGTTTGTTTATCTGTTCTCCTTCAGCTCGACATCCATGTTATATTTGAGGGAGAGAAGGAATTTATGCAGAAAATCAGCTTGTGGGGAGTAAGTACAGCATCGCTTTCAACCTGATGTAAAAAGTCTTGTGATTTTTACTATATGCTGGTTTTATGCCTTTTTTGGTACAGAATTCCAAATACATCGATATAACATACTTTCACAGCTGATATTATATGTCCTATTATTTGATATACACTAGGGGTCTTTGCAGTTGGGCATAATCATACCTAGAAAAAGCATTTCTACCTGAATACACACTACTAGTTAAAACGTGACTTGAAACTGCTCATAACTCACCTTATAACAAAGGAACTAAGCCATATTTGTCAAACGCCCTCCTTTCCTTGTAGGTGATAGACGTGAGTAAAAGCATAGTGAACATGATGGCCGCCAAGATCGAGATAGCCATGAAGAAGTCCGAGCCCATGACATGGGCTCGTCTGGACCTTCCTCCCCCAGCCCCGCCCAAGGAGAAGGAGAAGGAAAAAGAGGAGACTGATAGCGAGGATGAAGATGAATGATGAGGAATTAAACCGTTTTTCACTCGAGTACTGAATGACAACAGGGGGAACACTGACTTTTAGCAAATTTTCAATCAACTCAGATAATGACACACTTGTTCATTGCACTGAAATCCCACTGCACCGGAAAATATCAATAACAATAAAAGTGAGGTGGGACCATGCTTATTCTCAGACCCATAAAGCCTTTCATGTGAACTGCTCACACCAAGTCATCCTAATGGGCCACACTTGTGACCATCATTGTTGTTTGTGGCCCCATATTGTTTGGCAATAGATTCATTCCATCCTTTTAGTTTTTTTTTTTAAATGATTGAGTTGTTTTGTCCACCAGTATCACATCAGAATGAAAGCTGTCTTCATTGATCTATTTCCATGTTTGACAATGAATCTGCTCCGGGAAGTCTGAGCAGGACGTTTTGATCTCTAAGATGTCCACGCTTGTATAGTATGGAGTTTATTCTGAATAAGTTGTGTTCTAAGAAATACAATAGTTCATGAGGACCCTTAAACTTAGAAATTAAGATGTGCTCCAAATACCCCATTTTTTTCACAGTGAAAATTGTAAAAAAATATATATACATAAATATAAATATATATATATATAAATAAATATATATTTATATATATATATATATATATATATATACATGATTATACCTAATGTTTATTTTGTACAAGTTTTGCTTCTAAATGACCAATGCTGTATTTATCTAATTTCTTCTCAAAGCATCCTAGCGCAGTTTGAACAATGAGAATGTACTGTAATATCTGAGAATGCTAATTGAATACAAAGTATTTTTCAGCAAAGTACTGTATTGTAAAAACACTCTGCTGGACAGCATGTCTCAAGGCTTAGAATGTATGAATCAGATTTGGCTGAATGACACTGACGTATGGGTAAAATGATTAGGGAACCAATTTATCTAACCAAAAATAAACTTTTGTGTTGAACTTTTAAAACGGGTTTGATGTGTGTGATCGATTATATCATAATGTGAATATTATTAACATACAGTATATGCAGGCCAAGTTTTGAGAGAAGATATTAACGGCAGACTCTTCCAACGTTTGTGACTTTTTCAAACGAAACACTCTTGGATTAAAGTAGGTGTGACCTTTCAAGTGAAGATTTTGAGAACCTTGGGAATTGCAGTGACTTTTACAAATGTCATTAAGTTTTACTATTGCATAAATTTCAGGTTAGGATGTCGAGCAATTTCCCATATGTAGAGATGTCACGGTACTTGACATCTGTGCTGACATTATCACCTTGTTCTCTTTAAAAGCCCATCTCACACCACAAACATGAATCAGTTCATTAAAAAAGAAAAAACAGTTCATTAAACTGAATCCGATAACTCCCAAAGATGATAAAACAAAGTCCCCGAAGGCTTTTGGAAGTTTATCTGAAGAGTTTGTGATTCTTACTCTGACTGGAAGTTGGATGCATGCAGAACCTTATTTTGAAGTTGTGGAATATGATTGAAGTTTAACATGCCTCTTAACTCATTATTAAAGTTCCTACATGCAGTGTATGTACTCTTTTTAATACAGTTAAAATAGATTGGCAATAACAAAGATTCCAGTATTCAATAGGCCAATATAATGTGTAATTCACAGTGATGTTAAAATTCACAGATGTGTGCGTCACCGCGCAGGGCTGGCTTTGCCTTCAGATAGTTGTTTGGTAGTTAGCGTGTTTGGTTTCCTCCGAGTCACTGCTCCAGATAAGTGGCTGTCTTTCTGGGAGAGCAAATCGGTTTTTCCACATGCTCACATCCAGCCAAGGCGGCACGCCGTGTTGCCGTTTTGCAATGAGGACGGCGGCAGCTATGCTCACTGCTACGATCCCTCCACAGAGCCCTGCAAGCAGCAGCCAGGGCCACACATCCTGCAATACCTCCAGGTAAGGACGCATGGATTCTGCTAGCCTCTGGTCTGGAAAAAAAAAAAAGATAGAAGTAGTCACAGGAAAGTAGGGAAAACGTTTGTTTACTCAAGTAAAAGCAAGTAACCTAAATCTGAGTAGGCTGCATTATTCATTTACAGAAAGGATATATTTTTGAGTTTGGCTTTAGTCTTTAAATAGATTCAATAGATAGATTTCTGAAAATGCAGGGGGAGAATGAAAACAGACATTAACAGAGAATGGAAATTTCCTAAAAATGCAAATGAATGGAAAATAGAAAAACTTACTAGCATCTAGCAGATACGAATATTCATATCCCAGGTCCTTGCTGGAGATGAAGAATTCTCGGTTTCTGTGGAGGGGCAGGAAGGGCACCATGTGGTAGTCGCCGTTGTGCCCTATAGGAGCGTCAGAGTCTGGATACTCTGACGGAGAGGGTCTATGTCTCCTGAGCCACTGCTCATAAATGCTTTCATAGAGAACGAAAACAATGTTAGGTGCAAGCGCGTACGCGAATTATAAAATGTGTCTCTGTGTGTGTGTGTGTGTGTGTGTGTGTGTCTCACCTGTCGACAAAAGCGTGGTGCAGGATAAATATGGGGTCATTTGCTGAGCCCTGCACTGAGGACATGGATCCGTTCATGAACACGTGGAGAGCAGCATGCATTCCCCTACGAGAACTGTTCCCTAACCCCGTCTGAGGATCCCCGAATCCTGCGAGATGAAAGGTATTTATTGGTTAATTAGCACTGACAAAGGTGGAAGCAGCATGTAAGGAAGTTCTTTTGCTGAAAAATTGTCTCATAAAATCCAAATAAATCCTTTTTAAAAGAAGACCCAGGATATCCTATGTATTTTAATGACAATATGAAGAAATAAGATTGGAAACATACAGCTCATATAGTGTCCTTCCTGCCTGTGGCCATCTAACTCTTCAACTCCTCCCTCAGAGCGTCAGCTCCTAGACTTATTTCATCCCTGTTATTTCAGCCATAATCCCATAATTATTATATCTAAACTGTGCAATACAGACTATACTTACTATACTTATACTTCCAATAACTTCTGCAATTATTTAACTCTGCAATAATAATTCAACTGTGTTATACTCACATCTCTTTGGCATTAATACTGTATTATACTGTATATTTCAAGCAATATTCTTATGTATCTTACCTATACATATTCGGCATTAAACCAATAACCATAAATTCCATTTTCAGCATTAATATTATAACACTATTGTATACATAGTAATATACATATGTTTACATATGTATTGTTGTTAGACATTATAGTACAATGTCTACATTTTTACTTCTCTATGTTAATATATATTTTGTATTTGTATTTATTTCATTTTTTTTCTTCTTTTTCTTCTCAAATGGAGCAACTGTAACGAAACCCATTTTACCCCCGGGGATCAATGAAGTATTTCTGATTCTGATTGCCTGGATACACATTTTTGGTGTTACTAATGCATTATAACAGCTTCTGAAAATAAAGATGTCATAATGCATTATTAAAACCAACCACGGTTGTCAGATTATGAGCCTTATTGAGAGTGATGAATATCCCTTTAGCTGTTAAATTGAGTGCCAATAACCCCAATATATTTATAAGTAATATTCAACAACAGACAGAATAGTTTACACATTACAGGGACAAGACAGACTGAGAAGTAGTGAAGAGCAGCTGTGCCGAGATCTATACAATTTAAGTTTGGAGCAGTCCAGCAAATGATATCACTGGTAGAGCAGGACCGTGTGTGTCTGTACCTGTGTGTGTGTATGTGTGTGTTTACATTTATGGTCAAGCTTATCTGACCTTCCAGAGTGTTCCTGAAGCTCATGTTGGCTCCGCGGTCCATGGCTCCGGTGTCATAGTTGGTCAGACTGAGAGTGAACTCCACCTCTGCTGAAGTTGGTAACCGTTCCACCAAGTTACGGTTGTGGTTTCCAGGGTTACGCCGCAATGGGCCTTCTTCCCCGGCATCACACAACACACCCCTGCTACTGTAGTCCTCTGCTCGGGAGCACAGCACCTGTTGATGGAGGCACACGGGAACATATTGCAAAAGAATATCACAAAGTCCCAGATATCACCACCTCAATGATTTCTTGTTACTTGAAATGGGTTACACTGAGTTTGAAAATGATCCTGACATTAGGTTTACTGTGCTAAGTTAATTACTGTCTAAGTCTCACCCGAGCAGGCCGACACCACAGTGGCAAAAGCATTTCTACAATCCTCCTGATCAAAACAGAGGTTTTTACTTAAGCAAAGGTGCAAATGGTCTTGTAATTGTTATGCTTTCATTCCTTTAAAATGAGGCTATACGGTGTGTAAGTGACCGTTGATTCATTCATTTAAATGTCGCTGCATTGTTTTCATGATCTTTCAAGTAAACATGTCTAAATGTGTCAAGATTATAGGCAACACTTCAGAGCTGAAACCTTCTTCAATATTGTAACGGAAAGGTCGAGCCATTCATTTACTCACATAAACCTATATCCTCTTCTAAACTCTTGAGTTCCTGAGCTCATGGCTTTGACACCGTCACTTTACCTTTACATACTTGTATTAGTACTAGTATTACTTTTAATACAGTTGTGACACCTGTTTACATCTCTGCAAATATATGTATTACTTCTCATTACACATATTTACATTCCATTCACAATTTATTTATTTTGAAATGACTGTATACCACGAGTACATATTATTGTGTTTATATGTTATATGTGTTGTATTGTATCCCTGTGTTTTAACCTTGCATTATTATGTTTCTTAGATTCCCTTTTTTTCCACTTCTGTTCAAACATAGGCTATTTAATAAGCATTGTTGCATGGAGCCTGAGATCTAAGATTTTCATTGGCAACGACTGCTTCTCTGTAATTGTTTGGAAAAGCAAAGATAAGGGAAGACCAGAACAACTTTTGCAACCCCAAGCTGGAGGAGTCACTCAAGTCTTTTTACCCTCCAAGAAGAAAAGACGGAGCCTGGGCTGAGCAGACTGGGATCCTGGAGGCTCCGGTCCCCCATCAGCTCGTCCGTGCACACGTCACATCCCTGGGCATCCCTCCAGTCCCAGTACGGGATGGTGAAGCTCATATCTCCCGTCAGCTTCCTGATCTCATGCTCCCAGTGCAGCAGGTACACGCGGTGCCACGGGAGAAAAGCCGGCGCCCAGTGGGCAAAGTCCACATCGGTCCACACATTCCCCGGCCCGCCTAGTAGCGCGTTCCGGGACACATAGTAATGCATCCACACAAACACATCATACGAAGACACATCAGCGAACATCGGGTTGGAGCCGTTTTCCATCTCCTGGTAGGTCCCGGTGGCCACAACATAGTCCCTGCTGATCGTCTGCTTGGCCAAGTTCAGGTAAGATACGAGTCTGGTCTTCTCGGCCCGGGACAGGTGCAATATGTTCCTCCTGACAGACTCTCTCCTCTCATTGCAGTTCACACCAGAGTAACCAAACACACAGTCCGCGCAGCTGAAACCCATGAAGTTCCGTAAGCACTGGCAAGTCCGGTTGTAGAAAACCAATGGCCACTTCTCCCTGTCGTCCAACCCGGAGAAGGGGTACTGCGGCCCGTCAGGCTGGTCCGTCACCTCCACATCCTGGCAGGAGCCCCGGCCCGAGCTGGCTCCGCAGCGCGAACCGTCCCCTTCCCAGGACGGACAGCACTCCTTTGTGCGCAAGGCTTCCCGGGTAGCACAGAAACGAGGGAATTGTTGATAGGTGGGTACAGAACACAATATGAAACTAATGACTATAAGTGGCCACATTACAGCAAGGGTTTGCTTTGGAGTCGGCAAGTAGTCACAAATACACAAAGTGTATAAGGCCAAAGTTGTTCTTTCCCAGGCTTAAGTTCTGTGAAGTTTTCTCCAGGTTCCCCCTCCTCTTTGTTGAACCAGTCACATGCCGCTTAACCTCAGGGTGAAGCTTACTTCATGAGGGGGCCAATTATTAGAAATGCACACATCCCGAGACTCCAGCCAAACTACTTCCCCTAGAAGCCCATGTTTTGTAGTTACAAAGATGTCTCAGGGGTTTTTCTGAGTAAAATAGGAGTAACTCATGATGTCTCCACACACACACACACACACACACACACACACACACACACACACACACACACACACACACACACACACACACGAAGCCTCACATAAAGTAAACTGTTATTTCTGGCATTATGGGATGAAAATTAAAAAATAACCACGCCTGGGCCCACACAGTGACAGAGACCTAGAGATCAATAACATACACATATGTATAGGTTTGCATGTGTAGTAGGTGTACGCGTGTATGAAACTATTAAACTTCAAACGGCCAACACATTCACACACTGCAGCCAGGTATAAATTAATGCATAATAAGCCCCTGTCAGAATTCAAAGACATTTTTAAATGCTTTAATTAAAATCAGTATTTGAAGAAGGTTGTTTAAATTGTACGTTTGACAAACTCAAACCCCTATCTTTTAGTGTTTTGTAAAGTGGTGCCAAAAGATTCCTTTGCTCAAGTCACCTTAGTTTACTGTGTGATCATATGACCCCACAATACTGTAAAGTATTGCCATGAGTTTGAACTGTTCATGGGACTTAAAACAAAAGATGCACTGAGAACAGGCTGACGGGCAAAGCGTGATAAAAGCAAGCCATTGCCGAAGCCCTTAGGCAAGAATGTGATATATTTGCATGTATATTATGCTTTCTCAGTAGAAAACTTTGATGACTTTTGAGCTTTTCCAGTACTGCTTATCGTAGATGGTCCTCTGCACCTGAGAGAATAACCACTGTACACCCTGCTTTAGTCCAATGATTATTGAACTCTGCATGTGATGTTTATGGGGAAGGAACTTCCCCGACAGCGCCAGCAGAGGGCACCATGTGACTACTTCCAATACCAATCTCTCTCTATAAATGACAATTCACCAAGACTACCTTCCTTTCTCTGTCTCCCGGGCAACTAAAAAAACAGAATTGTGCAGGCAGAAATTCATTCATTTGGCTCCTGGTAATGAATCCCCATGTAGAAACATCCTCTATCACACATTTGACCTCCATTTGATTAGACTTTCCAACCATCCTCGAAAAAGGTTGCGGTTGTTGGATATGTGTCACATACTGTGTCTTAGCCTACAGAACATTCACATTATTCCTTTTTCACTGGGCTAATTAACCGTGGCTTGAAATGTTGTTATTTTTGTTGAAAGCCCTGATCATCCCTGCATCTCACAGCAGAAGCCACTGGATTCACCTACACATTGTGGAGGTGTTCACATGTCTGGTGGAAGTACAGAAATGTAAATGAGTTGCTGTGCTTTCCTCTTCTGTCAGAGATGGATTAATTGTACCCAAATTGCACAGATCAACATGTTTTCGCTTGTTCTTATGGGGTGTGGCCTCTTAAGTTACAGCACAATGTTCCACTTGATCGTCTGAAATGAACCACTGCATTTCCTAACCTGGTCATACACATACTAAACTCAATAGTTAGTGGTATCAAATCAAGATGCTGCATATTTCATACACTGTTGTCACCATGCTGAAGCTCTATGCGGATTGTGTTTTGTTATATTCAGATTTGGTTTCTTTCCTAGTTTTCCACTTCAGATGAAGACAAACATGGTGTAATTTACTTACATAATAGTTTGAGAGACCTCTTTGTGTCTCGCCTATTCATAATTCACATATTTATCCGATCACTATTCTCTCCAACGTGGAACAAAAGAGCTTCTGGTTAACACCGAATGTTTTTGATATTTGACTTTGATTCAAAAAGTGGGTGTCTTGACAATCTGGAAAGAAATACATGGAAGTCGGCGAGAAATAGTCCTACGCTTTATTAACACAAGACAGACCTTTCATCATTTCTTGGAATCTTTTTTGACTTAAGACAAGACAGGGGACGAGTTCTGTCCTGACACTATCATTCCCCATCCAGCTCAGAAGAACCCCAACCTTGTCTATTTGAGCACAGAGACTGTAATGACACATTCATGTAAAGCCATGACGCATAATGGAGAATAGATCAGTATTTTTCTTCAATCTCAAACTGAACAGAGTCAAACTGACCTGGTCACAGGAAGGTCAGCCACAAAACCGTTCACACCAAAGGAAAAACATGGCATTATATGGTCACTGTTTTTTTTTTAATCTGTATACTGTAAAGTGACAGAATGCACTCGTTTCATTGTCTGATTAATAATTAATTGATCATTTCGAGTCCGTTACCACAGTCTATTAAAAGGGTGAAAGCGACGAGCGATTGGGGTCAGCGGGAACTTTAAGTGCAATAGTAAGAGAAACGCGCATTACCAATTGATTGTTAGCCACACGCCTACAGATCACCACGTTCCGTAGTAAACACCACAGTTGGTGCTTTAGCTATTATTCATTAAGGATGTGAATTCTTACCGTTTATCCCTTATTTTCTCTTCTACATTTGTGTACTTCTTATTTGTTCACGTTAAACATGCATCTCTGTGGCTCGCCTCCCTTAGCTTTCCACAGCTCTGCTCATTTAGTCACTGTTGATGCTCCATGCTCTCCTCTGTTTTGGAGGAGGAGGAGAAGGAGGAGGAGGAGAAGGAGGGGGGCCGCCGTGTGCGTCAGTAAGTCAAACATGTTCCAATAACGGGCTATATTATCTGCTGCTATTTGCAGTTTCCCTGTAACCAGGCGCCAGACTGAGCATGAGCAGAAACCTGCAGCGATTTTCTTATTGCTCTTGTGTGATGGAAACGCTCTAAAAAAAGGAATAACATCTACAAGGCTGCGGGCAGAAAACAGGTAGGCTGAAGTTATCTGTTAGTTTGGGTACGCGGTGCGCACAATAATTAATTGATGCTCAAATACAGAAGAGATATTCGAGTTTTGCGTAGGTTTCTTACTCTTCATTGTACCTCCAGCCTAGACAGCAGCTTGATGTCATTTTTTAAGGAGGGCAGTAAAAGGAGAAACTTTGAAATAAACCGGGATTTGTGAATAAATAGCCAAACCTACCTTTGTTTGTTTCACATGTTCACTGTACCTAAGATACATGTGCTGATTCTGAGTAAGTCTTGTATTAAAAAGTCTGTTAACCCCTATCCTACCAACGGGTCTCCTGCAGACCCCAGAGCTATACTTGTTGTCATATCTCACATGTGCTTTAGTCTATCATTGCAATTTGTTTATGACTTTGTCAATCAATTAGTTACTAATGACTTAATATCATTGTTTTCCGTTTCTGTTTTAAGCAGTGCTTTTTAAATAATAATTGTAAATACCAATGTATTGTGATCCTGGGGGAGGGTTATTTGCTTTTACACAATATGACTAAATCAACTGTAACTTTCCTAAAATAATAATATTCAGTTATGTTTTCTTCAGATGACATTAACTACATAACTAATAATGTTTTAAGAAGAAATAAGTTTATATTTGGCTATAATGGTGGTTTCTTATAGTTTTTTATTCTTAGTCCGTAGTCCTTGTAAGTTCTATATATATATATATATATATATATATATATTATATTGGTAGGATAACAATATCTTACATTCTCAACTCATTTGCGTCCTGTTCATGTCGCTTTCTTTAGGAATCTAACCCTAACCCCAAGCACTTCGAGCACCATGCAAGAGACAGCACATTCATCAGAACGCCAGCTCTAAGAGGACAGAGGATGGCAGGAGGAGTAAGGAGGAACACGGGGATGGGTAATAGATTAGGGTTATATGTGAGGCTGTTGGCAGTGACTGCATTACTGGGAGCTGATCTGAGTTGGCTGGGCCTGAAAGACCGGGTTGGGGTCAACGCCCAGAACACTGAGAGAAGGGTATTGACACATATCCCTGGTGACATCATTATAGGAGCTCTGTTCTCGGTCCACCACCAACCTCCTGCAGACAAGGTACATGCTGCGTGTGCTTATGTGTATGTGCTCATTTTTCTCCACATGTGTATATTGATAAATGTTAGTAAGCTCACTCGGTTTTCTCTTAGGTCCATGAGCGAAAGTGTGGTGCGGTGCGTGAGCAGTATGGGATCCAGAGAGTGGAGGCCATGATGCACACTCTGGATCGAATCAACGCAGATCCCACTATCCTCCCGAATATCACCCTGGGCTGCGAGATCAGGTCTGAAACCATTCACAAAACTTCTGAGGTTGTTGTTGTTGTTGTTGTGCTTTACTGGTAAATTATGAGTGAGCCATGTGTCGCCACAATGAAGAATGTTGATTGAAAAGAAGGTTATTGTCTGAGAGAGAGGCCAGAAAGACAACAAAGTACATCTTACACAGAATAGCATGTGTAAGACAGCACATTTCTTGAAGTTGACAATTTAACTACCGGTATATAATATATAATACACTCGGGTTGAAAAGAGGTTTGGCACACAACTGTAAAATTGAACATAAGATAAGATAAGATAGAACTTTATTTATCCCGAGGGAAATTGTTGGTACCATACCATACCATACACATACCATACCATACCATACCATACCATACCATACCATACACATACCATAACATACCATACCATACCATACCATACCATACCATACCATACCATACCATACCTTACCATACACATACCATACCATAACATACCATACCATACCATACCATACCATACACATACCATACCATAACATACCATACCATACCATACCATACCATACCATACCATACCATACCATACCATGACATACCATACCATACCATACCATACCATACCATACCTTACCATACCATACCATACAGATACCATATGTAGGGACTTCAGATTGGACTTTTTATGACATTTAATGTTAAGAAAAATGTACTCAACCAAGGTCTGTTGTATTAATTGGAGTATGCTTTACTTACAATTCCAAAGTGGTCTCTAAAAAGTAAAGAAAAAGAAAACAGCAAAAAAAAAAAGAACCCAACTGTAATTGCTGACACGTCTGTTTTTTTTTTTCATTTCAAATTATTAGTTTTTTTATTCAATAATAATACAGTAAGCAAAGCAAAATTGCACATGTTGTTATTATTTGTTGTTATTTGTGTGCAACATTATATATTTGTCTAAGGACTAGGGCTGTCACGTGCCATACTGTAAAGTGTTTACTTTGAAGGAGCAGGCAAACCTCCAGGGAGACTGTAGGTAAGTGAAGAGGGCTGGCTACAGACAGGTGGATAGTTGCTGGAGGAATAAAAGCATTAGAGAACATTGACAGGTTACTTAAGAGTAGGCAATGACGTAAACCTGACAGAGGCAGGTAGAATTTCAGGTTTTAAGACGCACAGGTCACACCAACAGGGCAATCTGACCTACTAACAAAGGGTGACTGGACAGATTGCATGAACAATCAAAGGATAAGTTTAGATTGTTTTTTCAAGTTGAGGCTACTACAGTACTTAAATGCCACAGGTATGTTGAAGGAGTTGGTCTCTGCAATGATTCCTCCTCTACATAAGGGCTGTTAAGTGATCTATTACAAGCGCAACTACACTGTAAGAAATAAGGGACAAAATCAAAAGCACAAAAAGCATTCTAAAGTTCAGCTGAAGCCAATATGAGGCTGATGTTGTGCCCCAGCAACATACATGTGACTTCCAGAAAGCATCTCTCTGTTGCTGCTAGGTAAGTGAACACAGCAGGGGAACAGAAAAAGGCAAATTTGCACTAACAAGACTTTGGAAGATTGATGCGACTGAGTCAGACTGCTGAAGGCTCATATTAGCTTTGGCTGAACTCAAGTGTTTTTTTTTTTGTTGTTTTTTTTTTCAAAGGTATGAGGCACAGACTATGTTCTTAAAAACCATCCAATTGGCTTCTCCATGCGATCCTCTTTTTCCCATCCTGCTTGCCTAAACAACATTGTGAACTCAATCTTTCTACATCAGGGACTCATGCTGGCACTCTGCGGTGGCGCTGGAGCAGAGTATTGAGTTCATTCGGGACACACTAGTGTCCAACGAAGAGGAGGAGAGCCAGGGAAGGTGTACTGCAGAGGCAGGGAGCATGTTGATGCAAGCAAAGAAGCCCATCGTGGGAATGATTGGACCAGGATCCAGCTCTGTGGCCATCCAGGTGCAAAATCTCCTCCAGCTCTTCAACATCCCACAGATCGCTTACTCTGCCACCAGCATGGATCTCAGTGACAAGGTAAGACCAATCAACCAAAACAATAACAATAAAGTTTGAGAAAACTTCAAACCTTCATGTTGAGTAACAAGGTAACAAGAATATCTTCACCAAATGTTGTTTTTCATTTACTTACTGCTTGTGGGTTTGATCAGAAAACAACTTAAAGAGCCTTTACGTATGTCTGCTTTTTACTTAAGTTGTATTGTATTCCAGTATAAACTTTAAGCAAGCCTGACTTGTATTATCCTCTGACGATAATGCAGCCATGACAACAACAGAAGCAGACATTTCATTATCTATCTCAAGGATGATTAAATAATAAAACTAGTGGAAAGCTGGGGATTGAATAGGTAGAATATATAAAATAATTAAAATACTACAGCACGTGTTGACCTGATTTGTATGCTATATATGTAATGGGGGTTTATAACAGAGCTTATTTTGGATGACAGGTTGTCAAGTACACTGCAAGACTTGTGAACATGTAAATTCCTTCCAACAGAGCCTGTTTAAATATTTCATGAGGGTGGTGCCATCAGATATGCAACAGGCCAAAGCCATGGTGGACATTGTCAAGAAATACAACTGGAGCTACGTGTCCGCAATACACACAGAGGGTAAGACTGTGTAAGAATGTACGTTACCAAATGAACATTTGCACTGAGTTGCCAGTTTATACGTTGCATCTTTACAACCGTTTTTAGTCTATACAATGTGAAGCTTATAATATTCTCTCTTCTTCTTTTTCTTTTTTTACATCGGGTCAGAAATGGAGAAACACATGTATCTGCGTTATTATACTCAGTTCTTAGTTTCAGTTTTTAGTTTCTGTGTTTTTTTTTTCGTTTTTCTGTCTGTAGGGGCAGAGCAGAAGCATTATACTTTTACTCACGGCCATTCTGACCTAACATAAACATAGCGTAGGAGAAGCTCAGCCAAGTCTCCTATATCATTTTGAGTGTGAATAGCCTCCTGCAGCAAGAACACTAGGCACAGATATACATACATACACAAACACACACATCCTCGGATTTTAGTTGTTGCACAACGATGGAGGCCATTATAGATATTGCGTTATTATGAAATGCATATGAAATTAGTTCTGATTTTATACTGTCTGCAATCCTGTTCATCATTGGCAAAGCTTCCCAAGGAACATCTGCCATGGGCTTTGAACTCTCAGGGTGTCATGGCACTCTGTCCACTTATTTCTGCTTCACTGATCCCATTTTCACAGTAGTTGCTCATTATCAGATTTGTATTTGTATTTTTATTGTCCTGTCTATATGCTAACCTTTAACACAGTGAAAAGTATTGGTGCTTTAAGAGATCGTATGTTGTCCTTTACAGACAGTGTGAGAGATGGCTACAATGCAAAAGTATATATTTGTTTTTTGTTACCACAAGTGAATACATTTTGTTTGTAGTGCAGATATAAGGCTGATGGCAAAGCAACCCCCACACCCTGCTGTAGAAATCTAGGCAATATCAACACACAGGGTTATCACAGCTTCAAAAAAATCCAGCCCCTGAATCACTAATCCCACCTATTCAGAAACAAAATACATCGTATTGGCATCATTCTCATTCTCAATATCAAATACCAAACATACCAAAATATTCCATACTGTTCAATTTACTGCTTCTTTTTTAACCTCTTAGTGGCTTGAGGCCATATGTTTATTGAATAAATGTCACTTAATAGGAATGAATTCAAAATCCTGACTGGATCGTTCCAGTTTATTCCATGTAAGTACAAAACTGTTGTAGAGGAGGATTTAAAAAAGGTATTTTGCATGCTAAATGTTCTCTTCCAGGATAAAAACCTCAGGTCATGGGTAGCTCTTTTTGTAAGAAAAGTCCTATGTTTTAACGTTTATGTTGCAGACTATCTTGCTATAGTCTAGCAAACAGTAGAATGTTATTCAATGTGTGTAATTATACACACACATTTTCATTTTTTACACATTTTGTATATAGCTGACATTACCTAGACATCCATTTGCACATTTGCTAACTAGTTACAAGACAACCAAACAAGACAAACATTTCAACTACATAAAATTAAGATTTTATGCCAGGCTCTGTTTTGGAGATTCTAATCTCTATGAATGATTAGAAATATATCGCACATCCTTTAGTCCATGACCACAATTATAACACCCTATCTTTCAAATGAAGATGCAACTTGCTTGTTACTCTGCAGGACATTTGGAGAAACTAATAATAAGGTTTTTGACCCAGTTAATTATATCAGCTTTCCCACATTCCCACCTACAAAGCACATTGCTTTAAAATGGTCAGATGCACATACGAAAGCACAGAAACCCAAAGTAAAGAGCTGCAAAGATAATATATTTACTGTAGCCCCAGAGGCTATGGTTGTGATTATCAAACACTGTACTGCTTATCTTACTTTACATTACATTTTGCCTATGGGACAACAAATTAGTTCTTATTTACAATGTCGCCCACATAGATGGTTAAAAAGGCCTCTTTGAGAGTTCGAAAGGAAGGAAAGAAATATATTAAAAAAAAAATGCAAAAATAAATGGCAGCACCATCAGCCACATTAACCGAGAGTTGAATCAAGGTGAAAACAATTAAAAAACTGATGTTACGAGGCGAGGAGGCCTGCCACATATGGGAGTAAAACTCACACATAGTAATGAAAAGGATGCCTCAAACGGTGTCATGCCCAGAGTGAGAGTATACTTGCTAAGCAACAGAAAGTAGGTGACCTCATTTCCAGCAAAAACAGGGAAATGTAACCCCTGACAGTTGCCATAATGGGGACAATTTTACTAGATTCTCAGTGTCGTGCTGGCATGACATCAGTGTATTTCATTGTGCACACCCTGTGTGTACGCGTGCCTGCGTGTGTATGACGAGATCATACGAAAAGCACTTGTGCCAGAGTGAAAGTGTGGGGAGCGCACAAACAAAATGAAAAATGCAGATATATTTACACAACATAGCAATGTGAAATAAGTATGTATATGGACACTGTTTCATTCATGTATTCCCCTCCTTAGGTAATTATGGTGAGAGTGGTATGGAAGCATTTAAAGACATGGCAGCAAAAGAGGGGATCTGCATCGCCCACTCTGATAAGATATATAGCAACGCAGGGGAACAGAGCTTTGATAAGTTGTTGCAGAAGCTACGAGCCCACCTGCCAAAAGCCAGAGTTGTGGCCTGCTTCTGCGAGGGCATGACGGTCCGAGGCATACTGATGGCCATGAGACGACAGCGCCTTGTGGGAGAGTTTCTGCTGGTTGGAAGGTGAGTGGGGGATTCTGCTCTGTAGAATTTATAATTTCTTACCTATGGGCTTTTTTTGTTTGGCTTTTATTAGCGGCTAGAAATTGACGGAAATATTTGTGCTTCAGGTTTTTTCGTGTTAATTTCCAATCCAGACTCTCTTCAGATGTCCAGCATCGTCAGACAAGCTGTGTTTGTTGTCATTGGGGCCCATCTTTGTCATCATTATCCTTATTATCATCTTCATCGCATCCATCAACTTCATGGTGGTCTAGGAATGTCAAGGTATTTTTCATGAATTTATTTTGTAATTACATTACTGTGACACTGTGCCACAAACTTTTATGAGTGTAACTCAACCTGTTTTGTTTTGATTGACCATTCCAAATCAGATTCATTCATGCAGGTGTTTTATTGGAGCGTCGTGTTGTTTGTGGCCACCCTTCAGCTAGAAAAAAAACACTAAAATGGGGAAGCACATTTAACCTGCAAAAATGTCCTTGAACACTACTTAAATCTTAGGATCCATATGGAGAAATACAGTAAATGAATGAAAAATCAATATTAAAGAGCATAAAGTTGTAATTGTCACAGCATATCTGAGATGTTTTATTAAAAGAGGACACATAAATATTTAAAAGAATGGATAAGCTACTGATGGTTTTCTAATATGTCTAAATGTGTAGCATGCCAATCCATACCTTAAAAATATTGTGAAAGACCACACTCTAAAAAATTATGTATTGAGAATTTTTCTTTATATGGAAATATTATCACTTCAAATGTTGCTGTACTGGCTCATTCATTGGTTGATTCATGCAGAGAACATGTTAAAGACTGGGCAAAAGCTGAAGAAGGGATAGTGTGCAATTAGAAAGGAGTGGGGAAAAAAAAAATAAGCGGGAAAGAGGGGGTTGATTTAGCAGGAGGTTTAACTCTCTCCGAGAATAACATGTTTTATTTTAAGGTTTAGCTCTCTGGCTCACTCTTGTCCCTCGTGTTCTATAAATGCCTTTCCTCATTAGGAGCCACATGTAGGCTGTCGCTCAAATCTGACAGCAGGAAACATAAAATAACCTTGAACTACATTGCAAAACACCATGCTCTATAATCCAGGTTAAGGTGGCAAATGTATGTCTCTTTTGGTGCGATCATACATGAGCAGGCACTATTATGTGTGTGCATTATTAATGCTTCTGTCCTTCAACGTCATGGATCTGACCTCACTTTGTTGGCTCCACCAAGCTTTCTTGTTACTCTAATTAGTTAGCCTGAACAAACCATCCTTTTCATGTCAGACTGGAAGATTTGTCACCAGGTTTTTGTGTGTGTGCAATGCATTCATGCTTAGGTTCCATTTATAGAAAGAGAACGACTGAAGAAGCAGATAATGATTTTTTTTTCGTGGTTGTTTTGTTGCCAGCACTTCCTAAGCCGATTTCAAACTAATGTATCCAATCCACTGCCAGCCTTCAGATGGTTTGTATAGAAACCACCGGAGACATGACAATTATTGCAAATATCACAGGGACATTATAGAGTTAAGATGCTCTAAGAGGCTTAGTCCTCAATAGGGGGGGGAGGGGCAAAAAGTACAGTGCAGTCCTTCTTTGGTACACAAATGTATGTCCCCCACACGAATATTGTAATACCTTTGGGGTTCCCTTTACTTTTCATCTACTGCTGTCATTAGGTCAAAATTTAAATTTGTCCTCCCAACTTACATAGGCCTGCTCCTCCACAGTCCTCATCACCTCTCCTTGTTGCCCTTGGGAGGTGCCGTTTGTACCAGAGGAGACACACAGCATGTCAGTCCCTTTACACAAATGCTCCAACCAACCACTTGGAATTGCTAGTGCTAGCAAAGCAACCTGATCCCCCACTGGCTTCCCACCCGCAAATATTGCCATGTGTGCTCGGTGGAGCGCCGTACTAAGCCCAAAACAGAGCGACAAAGTTTGCTTAGGTCGCATGTTTTTCCTCCGTTACCTTCAGACAGCTGTTTCGTTTTTACTTTCATGTCTTGTTCAGTTTAATTATAGGAATGGACACCTTTCCAGCCTCAAGTTCGTACCACTACTGTAAAGTAAAGTGTCCACTCAGTAAAGATCTGGTCAAAAGTTAACGAATATTGAGAGCACAGTGCGTATGTGTGTGTGTGTGTGTCAGTGTGTGTGTGTGTGTGTCAGAGCACACACTTGTGTGTGTCTTCAAGCTTGTAGGTGGTGTAGCAACACGCTGCATACAGCATATTGCCCTCCCAGGTCGATGTGTGGGTTTTAGAGTTCTCGTTCAAGAGTGATTCAAACTATCCAGAGTCAAAGCCATCCATGCTTTTCATTTCCATTCCTGTCTTTTTTATGCCAGTATACCGTTTCTGTGCTCGCTTCTCTAAGGATGTGTTATGAAATGATCTCCTACCTCACCCAGAGAACCAGGCATCATAAAAAAAAAAAAAAAAAAAGAACGCCCACACTACTGTTGTGTAACTCCAGCTTGGTTAGCGAAGTTTTCAAAAATGACTTCCTTTGCTTTTTTTTTTTTTGTCAGTAAGAATAGATAGAGAAGAGTGCATTTCTGTTCGTCAGTGAGGTGTGTGTGTTTACATGTATACACATGTGTGGAGGTGTAAGCAGCCTTCTGTCTTAGTAGACAAGTGTCCAGAGGGAGGGATAATAATAGATGAATAATTTCACTGATGAGTTAGCTTATTGAGTCCAAGCCCAGTGTTTTTGAATAAATAGAAGATCAGATTAGTCTGCAGATGTTGCCGTCTGATGGTGTTTGAAGTTCATTGATCATCAGGTATCTTTTGTATTAGTCGGAAGGTGTTGGACCAAACTGCCTAGCGGTAGAATTAAATTAGTAATCAAGCCTTTACATAACATTCCCAAGTAAAAATCAATATATGCTCTGACCTTGTCCGCATGAAAATAACATTAACAGAATGATTCATAGGAACAATATGTTTCTGCAATGCAGGGCTATAGAGATATTTGCTCCGACAGTTTAAAAGTAAATCAGTATGCTCTTCATTCCAAGTGTGTCTCAATGGATTTCACAGATAATGAGCCCATAGAGATCGTATTAATCATCAGTCAGACGCAAACTTTGCAAACTAAACTATGTGACCGAGGAAGTATTACTTACAAAACAAAGCATGCAACACAAAATAGCTTGTCGAAAAGAAGCGTCTCTAACAGAGCTAGCCAAGTCCTCCCAGCACCATCAACCTTTGATCCCTGGAGGTTTATTTCAAGTATATTTGCACATGAACATAATTAAAAAATATCACTTGACAATTCTTCAACTTGGATATGTGAGCAAATACTTTTTTATTTTTATCACCCAGAGTCTTGCGCTGGTACATCTGAGTCATCATGAGAAATATTTTATTTTATTGTAACTCTCTGCAGAGTAGTCATTAGGTTCATTTTGCAAGGCACCACCTGTCTCTTTCAATCTGTGCAACACTGGTACAACATATAGTCATAAGCACCAACCACAGCTCTCTACATCATGCCACTTTAAAAATTCATCGCTATTAGGGACTTCCTATTATTCCTCTTTATAAAACCCTTCTAAACTACATACGCTAATCCTGTTTTTAGTTGAAAACTTACATTTTTAAATAGGTTGCCTCAAAGTACTTTTTTCATATGAGCTAATTGCGGTCGTTACGGTAACATTTGCTTCCTGGAATGCTGAGCAGCGTTATTTCAAGATGTCAGCCACCCTGTTATTCTTCTGTTGGTGGAACCAGTTTCATTGGGGTGTAATTGTGAACCACATTCAAGGCTAAGTATAGAACCCCAGTAAATAAGCACAGTGTGGGTTAGTAGTTAGTGTGGGAGACATCATAATCTGAAAGCTTCTATGTTCTTAAGTAATAAATATGAGGATAGATTGGCTCCTTTGTAAGGGACAATATACAGTAAGTCCTGCCTTTTAATCATTTGTTTGTCTTACATTGTGTTAGGTTTAGCTGTTCCTTACAGATAACAGACAATAAGAAGTCTTGCTGAGGCGACAATGCTGTCAAATCCTTGTGTGGGTTGTAATATTGAGCAACGATTAGCAAGAGATGCTGAAAATGGTACAACATGTTTTGTATATATGAATGAATGGTTTCCATGTAGGAGTTATAAAGTTATTCTTGCAAAATGTGTAAACGTCCACAATAACCGTAACTATTATTTACCTGTTTGCCTGTGTTGTACATTTGGCTTTAAAATGCTGATTTAATCATTATCTTTAGAAAAAACAAAACAAATGTATAGATGGAAATAACAAAAGAAATAACCCAATAAAACATAAAAGAAGAAAACATATAAAATAGGTCTTTTTAGGACTAATCTTTATTGTAACTAACTATGTGCTGCATTTTTGTCTGTCTCGCTCTCCTTCTCCTGTGCAGTGATGGCTGGGCAGACCGGTCGGATGTGACCGATGGCTACCAGAGGGAGGCAGCTGGTGGTATCACTATAAAGCTAAAGTCGGCGTACGTGACCTGGTTCGACGATTATTACCTGAACCTGAAGCCTGACGCTAACCTGAGGAACCCCTGGTTCCCCGAGTTCTGGCAGCATCGCTTCCAGTGCAGGTTGAGGGGGCATCCGCAAGAGACCATCACGTACAACCGCACCTGCACCTGTTAGTACAACATCACGTTCCACACACCTCCTTACCGTGTTCACAGCCTAAAAGTTTCCCCATCAGTTTAGATTACAGTGATTGGGTTTTTCCTTATGAGCAGGTCTCTGTCCTCCACAGGGAGAGAGTCTCTGCGCCATCAGTATGCCCAAGACACCAAGATGGGCTTTGTCATAAATGCCATCTATTCCATGGCTTACGGCCTGCACGCCATGCAGCAATCCCTCTGTCCTGGATATAAGGTTTGATAATGAACAGTGTGCACATTGGTAGGCTTTCACATTAAGCATCACAGTATTGACATCGTTCTCTCCTGCCCTGGTGACAGGGTTTGTGTGAGACCATGCGGCCCATTGATGGCCGCAAGCTGCTGGATTTCCTGATGAGAACCAACTTTACTGGTGTGTCTGGGGAGACCATCTACTTTGACCAGAATGGAGACTCACCCGGCAGGTAGGGATCATGATTTGAGAGGAAGGAGGAAAATGAAGAAGTATGAAGGAAACGTTAAATGTATGCATATGCTGTTTCATGCACACAGTATATGTGCCTCAGGTATGAAATCATGAACTTCAAGCAGACAGGCGAGGATGAGTATTCTTACATCCATGTGGGAAGCTGGGATCAGGGTGGCCTGAAGATGAACGATGAGGAAATCTGGAGTAACAACAGTGAAATAATCCAGTCAGTCTGCTCTGAGCCCTGCCAGAAGGCACAGATCAAGGTATACACTCCGACACATAGTTTTACATTGTCAAGAAAGATGTGTTTTAAAATTGTTAAGCTATGTTGATTTATTTTATTTTTTTCAACACATTTTTATCAGGTAAAAAATAAATGCGGTAAAGTTTGATCACATTATAATTTGTGTCATGTGGATGGTCTATGTTCTAATTGTATTATGTTGGTTATCTATTTTTATCTTTTTCTAAGGTTTCTTCAATTTTTGCCGTGTTAATGGGATATTTTCCTTCCCTTTTCTTTTCCCTATGTCTGCTGTGAGGGTCCAAGGACAGAGGGTGTCATATGCTCTACAGATTGTAAAGCGCCCAGAGGCAAATTAGTGATTTGTGATATTGGGCTATATAAATAAAATTAACTTCACGAGAATTGACTTAACTGTACCCACCCTTTTATTTAGATATCAAGTCCTTCAGGCTATTAATTATTTAGATTCATAGTCTACATTATACCATGGAAATTCATTTTCGAGAATTTTGGTTGCCAAGATTTTTCCATTATGGCGATCTCTAAACAACAGACATGATTTCATACATTCATGTTTCACTATAGACCGGAGAACATGTCAAATTTTTACTGAAGACAACTGTCAAGCAAGACCCACACATCAGCCGTGATTAGGGCCCACAGCTTTGCAATCTGCAAAATTGGTCCAATCAGATCCTTGAGTATCCCACCAGGGACTCAGAGAAGCTCTTTGTTCAAGCTTTAATCATGTCCCATCTGGGCTTCCGTAACTCCCTGCAGCTCCTCCAAATCATGTAAAACACTGCAGCCTGCCTCCTCTTAATCATCCCTAAAAGTATCTAAAATTAAACCCGTCCTACACACTCTACATTGACTCCCAGTAATGTGGCAGCTTGTGGGGATTTCAAAACTCCAGTCTCATGCATAACATTTTGAGGAGATCTGCTTGTTCACACCTCCAGGCCTTACACCCCAGCCCACGTTCCATAGCTTTGGCTCGACCAGCTTCTCGGCTCTCTTTTACCTGTGCTGACCTTGCCAACAGATTGGAGTCATTCCTTACCTTCTATCATATTACCAATGCAAAGCTTCAAAAACAAACACCTCACACGTTATTTCACACTTTCTGTTTCTGCTCATTACACCTGTATTCCTTTCCATCCATTTATTAAGCATCCACCTGATCTGCATGTCTTCAGGCTGTGAGAAATAACTGGAGCACCCAGGAGGAACCAAACATGCAAGCTCCACATAGAAATATGAACCCAGAACGTTCTGCATGTCACAGCATGAACCCCTGACCCAGCACGCTTCCACTCTCCTCGGCTTATGTTTATACTGAAGGCAAAGATAACCATTTTTTTTTAATAATGAGGATACATAATGAGGATACTCTATACACCTTTCTTTTTTTCCATTCTTTTGATCCCCTGACGAAGAAATCCTCATTTCTCTGTGCTACAGGGCAGTCAGAGTGTAAGAGTAGCTACAGAAAAGTGCCATTGGAGCTTTAAGACCTTCCCACCCCTTTCATACTGGTGCCTGTGTGTGTGTGTATGTGTGTGTGTGTGTGTGTGTCTCCAGGTGATCCGTAAAGGAGAGGTGAGCTGCTGTTGGACCTGCACTCCCTGCAAGGAGAACGAGTTTGTGTTTGATGAGTACACTTGTCGAGCCTGTGTCCTTGGCTTCTGGCCCACAGATGACCTCACTGGTAAACGCTCTTTGTTTATGTGTCTGTTACTTGCAAATAGAAGATTTCCAAACAGGCGAGAGGAGCCTTAAATCTGGGTCCCGCACTCATGGTGCACCCAAAATCTCCTTACATCTTACGTACCGCACACGCCAGCCACTCTAAAACTAAGACACTGAAATCAACACAAATACGTATGTGCTGCACACACACACCACAATACTTTAGATCCTTGCCTGAATAAAGGACTGGGCTGAAGCTTGATTTCTTAACTCCAAAGTCTGTAAAAAAACGATTTGAAACCCTTTTCCTGCCCTTTTGTAATCACTTATTGTCTCCCACGGTATTTCTGTTCATCTGTTGTGTGAAAAGAAACACAAAAAAGGCAATTGTTAATGTGTATCCTTCATAGGAGAACAGCAGTGTGTTCCTCTCATCCCTCTGATCTCTCTCTCTCTGATCCCTCTTTTCTCCCTTACAGATCTCTTTAAAGTTTTACAAAAACAATTCTCAAATCTCATGACCCCCCCCTTCATCATAGACTGAATATTTTACACATAACAGCTAAATTGTTGTTGTTGTTCAAAGTAAATAGGGCAGTAGATATGGGGCTGTAACATGCAAACACACGAGTACACATCATCTCACTATCACTCTTGCATACAAATACTATTTCTTCTTGAAGTTCTCTGTGTCGTTGTTTTCTCCCCACGATCTCTCTGTATCCTGCAGGTTGTGAGCCGATCCCGGTGCAGTATGTGCGTTGGGGGGATCCAGAGCCCATCGCTGCAGTTGTCTTCTCCTGCCTCGGCCTCATGGCTACACTTTTTGTTACTTCTGTCTTCATCAAGTAATTACACCCTATAGCTTTACTAGTCATGTACATACACAGTAAAAAAAAATCAATGGGGCAAAATTGATCCAACTTGGGTCAATAGCATTAACATATACCAATGCAGTAATGGGTTAAGTTTCCCCTGTACGAATGGATAGAAAACAACCCAAGACAAGAGTTTTGATTTGACCCAGTGGTGCTGTTATTTTATATGTGACTGTTGGATTATTTACCCAAACTAAAATTTACTCTTGCTCTTTTTAAACACTATTTGTTACTGAATCATACTAACATTTGTATTACATAATTTTGTTCAGCTAACCTTAAGTTTGTGACAACTTTAAAGTAAAACTTGTTGTTTCTGACACTGGGTAATCGTAACAATATTTTAGTTTTGCTAAAAAACAGTAATATATAGAGATAACACAAACTCTGGGTCAAGACAACCTATGAGCTAAATTGCTATAATTACCCAAACGGGGTACATGTTTGTGTAAACGTGTTGTTAAAAATGGGCACGTTGTTAATGATATAAATGTGTATATATATAGTATGATATCTATTTAAGATTCAGACACTTAGTAAGAACATTGTGTTTTCTTGTGTGGCGCAGATGTCAGCCTAATTTACAGTAGATACAAAACTTCAATATGTTCAAATGTGAAAATATAGAAGTACAGTTTAATCATACGCTTCCAAAAGTATAGCATTACTTTACAGTAAACCAAAAATGACTTGTTGCAATTACATGCTGTCTTCATTGAAACTAGTGAGCATGTGCCTGACTGTCTGCGTTGAATATCAACGTGACAAAAGCAATAGCTTTACTGCTCCAGCTGGCTTTTTACCAATTTTGTGAACCTCGATACAATTTGATCCGTCTGTAGATTTTGGGACACTCCTGTGGTCAAGTCATCCAGTCGTGAGCTCTGCTACATAATCCTGGCTGGAATATGTCTGGGTTACCTGTGCACTTTTAGCCTTATCGCCAAGCCCCACATAATCTACTGCTACCTCCAACGGCTGGGAATCGGCCTGTCCCCCGCCATGAGCTACTCTGCGCTGGTCACCAAGGTATTTTCTTTTTTTTCCGTTTCATTGACAGGAGGTAGCGGAACAAATAAATACACAGTTCAAGTCGTACAAGATAGTCTCAAGTTTCACTTCCTGTGAAACTTTGTGTTAAAGCCCCCAGGGTTCACTCTTAGCTTAATTTGATGTTAGATTATTTTTTTTTAACTTTTTGGCACAATTCCTTGTCAAACAGGAAGTTGGGATCTAGATGCATTTGAATAGAAGTTTCAGAAGGCAACAAAACAAAACTGCAAAATGTACACTGAAAGTATCTGTCATCACACACTTAGTGTACGGAGGAGGTGGAGGCAGAGGAGAGAGCTGCCGATGATGTTGCAAACTGAAACATTTGATCATACTACTTGTCTACTATCATAGTACAATGTTGTTGTTTTTTTTTTTTTTTAGGTTTTTAGCATAAATAGAAGGGCATCTAAGGATAAGGGCAGGAGTAAAAGAGCTACCTCCAGAGATTGGATGGTGGCCAATTGTAAGAGAGGTACGGTAGAAGTTTAGGATCTGTGTGTGTGGGCTGAGGTTGATGTTTTAAGATCTGGAAACTGAAAAGGGGATTATTGTTATGAATCAGCACGAGCGGTATTATCCACATTCGATGCATAACCATCTGATCTATTTTTGATCCAGACCAACCGCATAGCACGGATCCTGGCAGGCAGCAAGAAGAAGATCTGCACCAAGAAACCGCGCTTTATGTCCGCCTGCGCACAATTGGTCATCGCCTTCCTACTCATACTGCTGCAGCTTGGGATTATTGTGGCACTTCTTATCATAGAGCCACCACAGGTATATATGTGTGTGTGTGTGTGTGTGTGTGTGTGTGTGTGTGTGTGTGTGTTTTTAAACAATCTGGAGAATGTTAATTTACATTTATTTATACACATAGAGCGACCTTTCTCTTCTCTTAGGTGATCTATGACTACCCCAGTATCAGTGAGGTGCATTTGATCTGCAATCTGACTACTGTGGGGGTGGTGGCGCCGCTGGGCTACAACGGCCTGCTTATCCTGAGCTGCACCTTCTACGCCTTCAAGGTACCTCAGTATACCAATAGTTAATGACACCGTCTCATTGCATTTTCTCTATCAGGTTCATGTTTGTCTTTTTTTGTTGTACTCAGAACTTTTCTCATTGTTTTCCCCCCTATGTGTCCTGTCCTTTCTACTTCAGCCCACACTGCTTTAAAAATGATATTCTGCCTTTTGACCCACAGACTCGTAATGTTCCGGCTAATTTCAACGAGGCCAAGTATATCGCCTTCACCATGTACACCACCTGTATCATCTGGCTGGCCTTTGTTCCTATTTACTTTGGCTCCAACTACAAGATCATAACCATGTGCTTTAGTGTCAGCCTCAGTGCCACAGTGGCTCTCTGCTGCATGTTTGTCCCAAAGGTAAGAAATGGAAACACACATCTCTCACTTACAATGAAAAACTCACACAGTTCTAAGAATCTTCTTTTTTGTTGTACTATTTTGTATGGCTATATTTTTATGCTAATTGTTATTTTGTTGTTCATTTTCATGGCCAGGTGTACATCATGCTTGCCAAACCTGAGAAAAATGTCCGGAGTGCTTTCACAACATCCACGGTGGTGCGCATGCACGTAGGTGACGCCAAGAAAGCTGCCAAGACCGGCAAATCCACGAGCAGCATGGCCAACTTGTTTCGACGCGGTGGCTCTGCGCAGGACATCAGGTATAAATATATATACTCTAACATCTCAAACACCTGTGCTCAGTTGCAGATAGAAGAAAGAAAACATTTCCCTAAAGTTGCTCATTAAGTGTGTATAGACAAAGTTCATATTATATCTCATGTTTTCTCCTGCATGTCCCCAGGTATTATAATGTCAACTTCTTTTTTTGCCATTGAAAACTATATAAAAAATTGGCAGAAAATTGTTCTGAGAGAGTCCAAACCTTATGCAGACCTTATCTTATTAGTTATTGCCTTGTACACTCCATCAAATTGGATGATCCATTACATAATTGCATAATATATATATTTATATTATGTCTTTTTTGGCATATTCATCAAACAGCAATTTAGCCTCCTTTTTTTGTTGATTTCTTTCCATGGATCCATGTATACAGACGCAAATTCTGCTGAGATATTTCCAAGAATTACCCCTGTTTTTCTAAAAACTGCCTTTGGTAAATCAGAGCTGAATCCACTACAACAGTGTGGATATGCCAAGAAAAAACTGATCGCAGAGCTGAGAAAAGGCTGCCTCATTTGGGTTAAGTACTCCCAGAGGAGACCCACTGCCTTAAGGATTCCTCTTTCTAGGGAAGATAAAAAGAAAATAGAGAGAGATGTACACAGACAGCAAAAGATAGAACGGGGGATGGTAGAAATACTGACAAGAGGAAGTAAAAACATGAAATTACTTATCCTGATATGATGGTAATATACAGTACATGTGTGCACATATTGCCTGTCAGTACTCACATGTATATACATGTATCTAAATGGAAGATATGAAGCATTACTCAGTGGATTTCAACAAATGTAAAATCTTATGTCTGTCTTTCATATGTTTTGTAGTTCCAATGGGAAATCGGTGACATGGGCGCAGAATGAGCGCAGCTACAGACCAAACATATGGAAGAGGATGTCATTCCATGTCAAGAAAAAGGAGGCGGTCGAGGTGAACCAGACAGCCATCATCAAGCCTTTCTCCAAGGGAGGAGATACACCTGCGGACGCTGTTGTCAAAGAGCGGTATGAAGAGCAACAGCTGTCTCAGCCCTTCACCTGCTCCCCCTCTCAGTCACCAAGAGGTTTCCAGGGAGGAGAGACAGGAGAGGACAGACAAGCCTTACCCACCTATGTACCTGAGCATGCAGCTGGGGTCAGAAGACGAGGTGGGGACAACAGCCAGGGTGTCAGTATGGTGGATGGAGGGGACATTAGCGTCATAGGTGTGGGCGACATCGGCACAGGTATGATTGGCGGCCAAGCTCAAGGCACGACGATCATGGACCAAATCAGTTGTGTGGTTAACCGTTTCACTGCCAACATCAGCGAGCTGAACACCATGATGCTGCCGGGGGGAGTCACCGCCAGCCCCACGTCCACCCCAACTCTGCCTGCTGCTGCGGATGCCGCCCCCTGCCCACCTCAGTACCTCACATCCAGGAGCAAACAGGCCCCCTCAACTGTCACCACATATGCCGAGGTCGCGGTAGTCTCCAATTTCTGCGAGAATCTACCAGCAGGTAAGATTTATGAGCACCTGGCTGGGACCTGTAGCAGGCGAGCCAAGGATATGGAGGAGCTGGTGGCTCTGACGCCGCCATCCCCGTTTAGAGACTCGTCTCTGAGCTCCAGCGGCAGCTCACCCCCCTCGCTGTCCCCGGCCTCTGAGGCTGAATATGACCAGCTGCTGCTGAGACACTACAGCCAGAGCTCCTCCTCTCTCTAAACCTGCTCTCTCTACACCTATTTCTCCTTGTTTATCTTCTATTTGGAGTATTTTTTACCTTCAGACTGGACAAGACTCTTGGAGGCCTTTCTACAAATGGATACTCAGAATTTTTAAGCAGTTTTAAAAATGTATTTTGATTTTCAGATTGGATTAAATGCACCCACACATTCCTGCATTGAGAGGACTGGGAGCAAAATATTAGTGGCAAGACTGCAAGCACTAAATGCTGAAATTAAGCTGAGCAATGTCAGTGCTGCATCGTTTGTCTTCAAGTTAGTAAAACAACTTGACAAACTGAAACACACATATGGGCATTTTACACAACTTTTAAATGCTATAGTGACTGACACAGGTTTCTAACTTTTCAAATTCCAAAGAAAAATACTGATAAGCTGAGAAAATATATGTCAAATTGCCTATTACATTTGTATTTCATTATAAAATGGTTATCGATCATAAGTGGGGGAAATTTACCAAATATTAATGTTCAGTGTTTCTTTTGATTATGCCAAAATGGCTCATATACTGAATCTCAATTGTTTAGGTAAGTGCAGGTATTATAACACTAAAGGTAGTTGTATTTCAGTTGTATATTTTGCATCACATATTATCATAAAAAACAGAAAGTGTGATTTCTTTTTATTGCTTACTGTATTGCTGTTGACTTTCTGTACATGTGATGGTTTTGTTAATCTTGAATATTGTGAGACCCAGGTGGATGCTGATTGTATCAGCATGAAGGCATCTGTCCAGAAGAAAATAGCTCAAATAACTTTTCCTGAAATCAAAAGGTCAAACGCGACACATTTCTCCCGCCCTCGAATTTGTTGTCAGTCCTAAGAGTCATAAACAGGCATTTTGTATCCTGACGCTAGAGGAGAAAGTGTACAGATGCTGCATTATGTGAATCAGGAAGCACGCTTTTTTTTTTGTGTGGAGAGTTCTCAATGACCTTCCCTTTTTCTTGAAAAGTATGCACTTACTGAGAATGAAAACCCCTCCCATTCTGAGAGAACAAGAGCTCTCTACGTCTTAAGGGAATGTAAGACATTGTCTTAATGGACACAACATCGTCAGGTGTCTAACCCACAAAGAGATTATGGACTACTTGGATGTCTTCTTTAATTATTTTCTCTAGATGTGACTTAGCTGAATGTACGATAAGTTGTCATTTGAAGTGGACCAAAATGATCTTCCACCTCAGGATGTGTCTGAACCAAAATACTTTTTGACTTCAACTTCTACCTGCTGAATGAGCAGAACATCTGTTGGCTCAGTTTGCATGATGTCAAGATTTGGTTGCACTCTTTAAGTTATGTTTGTAATGAATTACTTTTTGATATTGTACATGTGAAACCAATAAGATGAATAGATACAGTAGCAAAAGTAATGATACTATCAGTGTGTGAGTATTGATGTGTTTTTAAGATCAGTTTTAAGAGGAGAGAAGCAAACTGAAAATGTGCCAGATTTTTCAGACATCTATTGCAAAACAGTTGTTTCTGGCCTGGCTTTTTACCTCCATATGTGCCAATGTCTCCCTGCAGTAAATGACATGTTTCTGTAAATGTTTCAGGCATTATGAGGAGGATCTTTTCTTTTATAATATTTTATGACATTTGGACTATGTTATTTCTTATGCTTGAACATATTCAATGAATATTCTTTTTTTTGTATCTGCATGTTGGCCTCTCTGAGGATGAAGATGAATGATTGTATGGATTGACAGGCTAGCAGATGTAATGTGAATGTGTATGTTTGAAATGTGAAGCGTTTTTATACTGGGTTTCGTATGTAAAAGTCCTCATGGTCAATTGCCATATTTGCATGCAGGTTTGTGCCAATCTTTAAGGTGTATACTTGGCTGTATGCCAATAATTCAGATATAATCTACAGAAGACATTTGTCTTGGTCTTATCTCTTCATCTGCTATTCAGATAGCCAGAATTTACAATTTAAACTTGTGCTGCATTAAAGGTTTACATCCAAAATCCAATATATTTTCTTACTATTGTTTGTAATTGATTGTGAATGCTCCTTATTAACATTATAGGAATTATTCATTCACATTATAGAAATTGTTCATTCAAATTATGCGAATAATATTTTATCTTAGTATAAAAAAAAAGTCCAAATCAAAAGCATACCTGTAACTGGAAGAAAATGTCTCAAAGTGACTTTTGAATGACCCGTAAAAAACAAAGTGTATATTCTATTATGTTATAAGGAGTCACAATTATTTTTAAAGCAAGAAACTGGATCATGTGCAGCGTTATTTTTACACTTCCTTAGTCGATGTTACTTATGAACCTTCTCTAAATAAGAAGATAATTGTGTCAAATCACGATGCGATAATTAATAAACTTAACAGGAAATAGGGTTTCTGGGGCGCTCGTTATTAAATAACATGTGATATAATTTCCTATGCCGCATATTATAGACCAGATTTGTTCAGTGAAATTAACATTCACAAGAATGTGGGCAAAGCATAGCCTATAGTTAGAGTGTAATAGCTTTGATTAGCCCAGGGAGAGAACAGGGCCTCAGAGGACCAACTCAGTGTTTTTCCTTGAAATCTGATGGTGGTACATGCCGTTACAGAGTCTATCGTCACTGATATAAACAGGAGGGTGGGGGTATATTTACCTCTCAATATGACGTAAAACAATTCAACAGCACCACGATTTACAGCCACAACACGTGGAATATATGTTTGTGTTATTGAAGGCAACAGAAAAACAACCAGGATCTCAGCGTAGACAAAACGTCACGTATGTGAGCAATCCTTCATATGACATAATACCCCATGTGTTGATTCCTCCGGAGAGTAAATGCAGTTCACAACTATACCAAACAGAACTGAATATGTAAATCATGCGCTCAATGAGGAGACCGCTCTCCTCTTCGCATCCGCCTGTTTGTGTGAATGCATTGAAACTCAGTAGGTTACTCTGTCTTCCATTTGGGAGATATGGCAGATAATCTGGTCTGTTGAAACAAGCAGGTGTACAGGCTTATTTCTAAATTTGCTGAGTGACACATTGTTCAGATTTAACTCTTAAAAGTTAATATAATATCTGTTTAAACATGTTGGAACAGGTGTCAGGGCTTATGTGTTTTCTGTACATATGTGTTTTTAGTTCAATTTGTTTAATTTAATGTGTCTGCATACACATAAAAATGTAATTATGGCCAAAGAAACAGAGAAAGACAACACTCTGATTAGGGTGAGTTGGTAATATATTAGCATTCACATGATGTCCCTGTTTTCCTGCAGCTGTAAACTCCAAATCTCCTTTTGTGTTAGGGTGGTGCTGTGGTTTACCTTGTGGCTTGTGTATATCTTGTTGATAATATGAGAACAGATCTATTATTTAAGGCATTATTTTAACAATAGCGTGCCCAAAAAGCACACCACTCTGTAAATGATGACCTGTACACGAGGCACTGGCAGTTTGTTTGGTGCACTTGTAAATGATGAGACTATGAAAGAGATATTGTGAATGTCTTTGCAAGGGCATGTTTGCTATGTTTGACATGCCTGATCCCAGCAGTCGGACGTGTTGCTGAATGTGGGGAAAAAGTAGATAAAGATTTTCACACAGGCCTAACTGAAATGCCTTTTAATAATTCAACTAAAATGGGAGCACTCTATCTTACTACAACACATGTGTGCTTCCTCCTGCTAGTTTCAGTACACACAGTAGAGAATAGTTTTAACATGGACATAATGAAGTGAAATTACTGCCTTAATTGCATTGATTGTATTTTAATTTTTTATTATATTCAAACTGCATAAACAGACATGTAAGGAGCATTCCCTCTTTGGCCAGATGATGGAGGCAACATGTGAGGAGTTTACATTTAGCATATGAAAGGGACATTTTTACAGTAGGACCTACACACAGATAGGAGCAGTTCCTAAAGCCGATATTAGTTTTAGATAACTTAAGCAATGATGCGACTGTTTTGCAGCACATAAAGGGGTTAAAATACGACAAAAGTCATATGAAGAGGCAGTAGACTATATTACACTGGAGACTCACGAAGCTATGTAACAGGAAGCAGTGCGCGGAGCCTGCAGCGGTTGTGCGCACTTCTCGTCTCCTCAGGGAGACGCGGCGAGGTCACAAGTTCCCAAGTACAGCCCCTGAGCAGATCACACACGTCCCCAGAGTGAGGGCGGTTCCTACACCCATTACGTTGGGGACAAAAGCCTCAAACTGCCCTAACACCGAGTGAATGAGTCGCTGAAAGCTGCTGCGCCTGAGATCAAGTGGAATGAACAATCACTCATCGCACTCCAACGGCATGCAGAGCCTCCGCAAGGAGCACCTGTACAAGGTGCTGGTCATCGGAGACTTAGGGGTTGGGAAGACATCCATCATCAGGCGCTACGTTCACCAGAACTACTCCACCAACTACCGGGCCACCATCGGTGTGGACTTCGCCCTGAAGGTGTTGAACTGGGACTCGGTGACTGTCCGACTCCAGCTGTGGGACATTGCAGGTAGGACAGTGAAGAAGTTGAGTCTGTCTTGTGTTTGCTTGGTATATAGTTATGTTCTCCTGCTGTCACTACAACAATTCAAACTCCAAAGTTATCTGCACGGTCCTCATTGATGTGCGCAATGCATTTGTGTTGCTCACAATGTATATCTCAAAGGGTATGTTCACGTTATATTCGTCAAATATAGTGCAAGGACTATGAAAACTATCTTCATTGAAAAAATGTCAAAATATTTTTAAGCGAGGCTGTTTGTCATAGTTCCTAAAAAGTTGATGGTTTGTGGAGATAAGACTTATCTTCAAATTGACAGTGAGGTGTGACTGTTGTAAAATGATGAAACATTCACAGCTCAAAGATGCACTGTCACTGTGGAGAGCTGCTATCTGACACAAGTATCCTCTCTCTCTCTCTCTCTCTCTCTCTCTCACACACACACACACACACACACACACACACACACATCATGCTCTTTTTTCACCAACACTATATTGGTCAACATTCTGGCCAGATCTTTTCTGAGTGGACACTTTTGAACTCTGTAGTGGTACGAACTGAAAAGGCTGGAAAGGTGTCCACTTCTAAAATTGAACCAATCAATACACAAAAAGAAAGAAGAAAAAAAATAAGAGAACAGAGGAAAAACCACGACTACGGAGTAGTAGCAGTAGTAGCAGTGACAAGGACCGTGGAAGAGTAAGTGCAATGTAAGCTGGGAGGGGAACATACACAAAGTCTGACTATACTAACCCCAAATAACTAAACACAATCTTACTGTGAGATCAGGATCAGGGGAAATTATTTGGAGAAAAAAATGAGCTGATATATGGATAGGATGGATAAGAGTAGAGTATAACACAACACCACTCCAGTCTCTCTGTCTGTTTCCTCCTGACCTCTGCTATGTAGACCCGCTGCCTCAAATTGATTAAAAAAAAACAAAAAAAAAACATGCTTACGGCTCTTTGAGGCTGTACTTAGGCACAGTGGGGATTTGAGCTACATGCTAACATGCTCACAATGACAATGTTGCTTAGAGAAGCATTATGTCATCCAGCCATTCATTCAAGGTATGGTGCTTCATCATGTGATTCTAGGCCCATGTGAGGGAGATTTAAAGGCCAGTCACAGGAGTGTCATTGTAGCCCGAATAAAAAACAAAACACCATCGCTCACTCACACTCACACACAGGCAGGCACATGCTTTAAATGGTCAAATGCAATTATCTAAGTCACATCTGATTAAGTTTCATCTACCTGCTTGAAATCCATCCTAGGGAGGAGTAGGGATAGACTTAGTAGGGGCTGAGAAATTCTAGTTTGTTATAATCTATGTAGTGGTAAATTGCACATGTTGTACTTTTGAAGTCATGTGAAGATGTAAATTGTCATTTCATTGACTGACAGTGTGTCAAGTGACATGTGGGACGTGTGTCTCTGTCTGAGGCTGCTGTCACACCACTGCACATGAGGGTTCCTTGTGAGCAATAAAAGTGATACGTTCTCCGGCACGAAAAGAGGAAGTTCTCAATCCATGTCCTGTCAGATTTTCCATTTCCTCCCTTACTCATGAGGCAAATAGCAGCATTTTGTCCTTGTCAAAGTATTTCTAGCTGAGCCAAAAGTGGACTCTCACACATACAGTAAATATGTATTAACCATGTAAACTTTTCTGCTGACAGGGCATGGTATGCAAAACAAGCAGAATGCACATGCCTACACGCTCAGTTTTGGACCAACTAGTACTACATTAGACAGCAGAACACACCCCCCGGGGAATGGCCGGTTGACAGCTGTTCTAAACTGCCCCTCAAGCACCATATTTCCATTCCCTGCACAATACACAAGCACAAACGAACACACATACATGCATATCTCCTGATGGGCATTTCACATGGTTATATTCTCACCAATATATTGTATGAATACCGCCATAGTCTGATTCAAAGTTTATTTTCATTACAGGTCAGGCAAAATACAGGTTTAATTTAAGTAGGTCTATTATCAGCAGGAACAAGCAGTTGCATTGACCATCTGGTTATGTGCAACGTGACAGTAAGACAGCAGGAATGTGCTGTTTCACGGGAATGCAGGCTCTGCAGTCCTAATGCCAGCTGCATTCCCTGTTTTGCTGCAAAAAATGCAGGAAAACAATGAGAATGTCATGAAATTGGTGACCAGGAAACAACAATGTTGCCACACTAATGAATGAAGCTCCCTGTGTGTGATTTTTCATCACAGGTCAGGAACGTTTTGGAAACATGACCCGAGTGTACTATCGTGAGGCCATGGGAGCCTTCATAGTGTGCGATGTGACGCGGCCCACGACCTTTGAGGCCGTCATCAAGTGGAAAGAGGACCTGGACTCCAAACTAATGATGAATAATGGACAGAGCATCGCCACCGTGCTGCTGGCTAACAAGTGCGACCAGGGCAGGGAGCTGACCAGCAACGGCATCAAAATGGACCAGTTCTGCAAGGATCATGGCTTCGTCGGGTGGTTTGAGACCTCAGCTAAGGTGAGACCAGAGTATCGTTAAGGTATTCTTGTTTTCCAGTCATTTGCAATGCGTCGATTAAAATGTATTCCTGCCATTCCTGGGGCCTTTGTAGTTTAAATAATAGTTTCCTATTTTGGGAAATACTCTTTTTTGCTTTCTTGCTGATAGTTAACTGAGAAGATTGAACTCACTCTCATATCTGTCGGCTAAAAATGAAACTGGGTCCCGAGGTCGATTAGCTTAACTTAGCATAATGACTGGTGTAAAGCCCTTTGAGACAAATGTGTAATTTGTGATATTGGGATATATAAATACATTTGATTTGATCTGAAATAGGGGGAAAGGTAACAAACTCTGTCTACAATCACCTACACATTATATCTTGTTCTGTACAAAAACTGAAGTGCTAAAACAACAATTTGTGGTTTTATGGGTGATTATGTGCACGTCTATTTCTTGGCCAGTAATAGTAACTTATACTGTGTGTATTAATTAGTGAGCGTTAGAAGTGCAGATTGTATATTGTATTGTATTGTATTGTATCAGACAGAGCCAGGCTAGCTGTTTCCCAATGTTTCCAATGTTTTCTGGCTGTAGTTTCCTATTTGACATGAGTGTCGATCTTCTCATGTAACTCAAGAATGCATAAAGAACGTATTTCCCAAAATGTTTAAGTATTGCTCAAATCATCAACATGATAATGAATGGCCCAGATTGCAGGCCTTAGCAGTGAGCGGCTGACACGCTCAGTGGAGATCATCTCCCACTCAGGTCACTACAGTCAGAGACATCCCCACAGAGCCAACTGGAATTTCATATGCTCGTGGAAAGTGGCTCTGCGAGATACATTTACATATCAGGGTCAAAACAAGTTATTTAAGTGAAAAGTTAAGAGTGTTGCAAGATTGTAAACTGTTTTTTTCTGCGTGGTGTTCAAAAAGTCCATCTTGCAGGGACTTCTGTTTCCAAGTAAAGAAAAGTTATTCAATCAAGATAACATTTTAGGTATTTTGTGCATCACATACACTCAGAATCACTGTGATCTTGACTAGAAATTAAATTATAGTTATGGTTTTTGAAATAACCTCCTTCAATATACTAATCTAAAAACTCTGCAGGACTTACACATAGCTATAAATTCTACAAAAGTTGTCTTCATGTACACAGCCTCTGTTGACACTAATGTGTTTGGGGCAGCATAAGTGCACTGCCATTCTTGTGGCATCGAGACTCAACATTCTAAAAGGTTAAAGGTTATAAGGTTCAGGTTCAGCCAGAAATGTCAGAGATAGGCTACGCAAACAGACATACATGTTCTCCTTTGGTAGCATTTAGAAAACCAGGTGCAAATTCACAATAGCTGTGACCACATATGTGCATGCATCATGCAGCTACGCATCAATGCATTCACATAAACACACGCACGAACACACACACACACACACACACACACACACACACACCACCTCAAATACACTCAGCTGAGTGCAATCATGCCTTCCACAAGAAATTGGCAATTGGCATGAACACAACCACACCTTAACACTAGGTATTTTGTGCATCACATACACTCAGAATCACTGTGATCTTGACTAGAAATTAAATTATAGTTATGGTTTTTGAAATAACCTCCTTCAATATACTAATCTAAAAACTCTGCAGGACTTACACATAGCTATAAATTCTACCCTTTTTGCCAAAAAAAATCATAGCATAGTATGCCATAAAAATTTCCCTAAAAATATGTCATAAGAAAAGTCATAAAAATGCCATAGTATAGTGTGCCATAAAATTGTAAAAAACGAAAAAAAAATCATAATGTAGTATGTCATGAAAAAAGTCATAAAAAAGTAAAAGTATAGTATGCTATAAAAATGTGTTTTAATCATTTGTTCATCACAACAAAATGTTTTTTTTTTTTTTAAAGGCATAGTCCAGTATGCTATAAAAAAGTCATAGGGTGCTACATAGTCTATAGCAAATGGTTAATTAGTTTGGCCATGGTACGCCAATCTATTTAGAAGCTACTAAAACTACCTTTTTGTTATAGACCGACTCTCAACTCACCCACTTTTTGGCGATTGACATGAACCCAAACACACACCTTCACATCAACACACTTGACTCTATGTCAAATGTCAGCCTCCTAAGGTGAATACTCTGGTCGCCAAATGGCGGGGAAATGTTTGTGGAACGACAGATTGACAGTGAGCTATAGAGCTGCTGGACGCAGCTAAAAAAAGATGGGTAAAAACTAATTATAGAGCCATACCTAACAGCTTTCTCTCTCTTTTAGGACAATCTCAACATCGGTGAAGCTGCAAACTTCCTGGTCAAGCACATCATGGCCACAGAGAATGACATCCTGAAAAGTGTGGTACCAGACACCATTTCACCTCAGCCCGACTCCAACAGGCAGACGAGCTGCTCTGGCTGCTTTAAATAATGAAAGGCGACCGAACAGAATGGAGACACAGTAGGACAAAGAGGGACGGGAACACCACACATTCTTCCAAGGAAATCCAAGTACCAACAGTACAGTCCGGCTTCTTTGGTCCAGAGTTGTAGATTTCAGTTTGGTACCTGTTTGTGGTTGGTTTGTGTTCTCAGTACCCAATTACAAGAGAACCAGCGCTTGCCAAATAAATCACTTGGACTCTTGAAGTTCTTGGTTTAAAGTTCTTGGCAGACAAGCAAGTATAACTCCAGCCCTTGTCTCTGCTCTTTGGTACGATGAGTCAAAGTATCAAGATTACACCCTCTTCTAACTACAGTGCACTTGGAAAAGAACTGGCAACTGGGCACTCCACCTGCACCAAACTGAACCAACGGACACCCAAAGGTGTGCAGTAATTCCAGAATGAAAAGAGGAGTCTTGTTATCGGTTCTCCTCCATTTCCAGACAGTTAGATCGTGTTGCTGTTCTCCCTCTATTAACCTTCACCTCTACCTAAACATGGTGAAAAAAAACTGTGTGGGTGGTATTCAGGCTTCCTTTACCGTTATTCTGTACTCCTGTGAATTTTGCACATACATTGTTTTTTAATTGTGATTTTAAGTTATTTACAGTATGCTTTTGTGAGTGTAATGCTGGTTAATGTATTGTGTTATTCTGCTTAAAATCTTTCCTACAACTGACTATTGTGTGTGATTGTGTGTGCACAGCAAGGGAGAGTTAAACACTTACACATCCTGGAGTCTGCCTGGTATAACTCCTCTTTTATGGCCAGTGGCCAATTCCACTGGAGCAGTTCTGGTTGAAGTGATCAAAGGTTTTTCCAGACATGTTTGTTTGTTAATGGAAGAGAGTGGTTATCCTTCTGTCTAAATGTTTCTGCCATAACTAATAAGTCTGGCTACAAATTGATTTCTGCTTCCTTTTTTTTTTTTTTTGTTCAACATTGTTTTATTTGTGCATGCGTGTATTATATTATTTTTCTTCCTGAGAAGAAGATCGTGTTGATTGTCTGGATGTATAATGGACATTCTCATGAGTTTACTTGCCAAAGCCTAGCCCTCTGTATCCATGGTAACTACATCATTTTTTCATGGGCATCCTCTAATATCCATGTGAAGCTATTTCTCGCTGTACTCTCAACCATACAGGCACAGATGTACGCACACACACACATAAATACACACACATGCACGGAGATGTTTCCTCTGTCCATGTCCTTGTTCCTTTTTTACCTCATCTTTTCTGCTCGCCCACTCTATCCTCTACTCCATCATTGTGTCTTATCCTGAAAAAAATGTCTATACTTTAATCTAAAATCTCCATGTAAATATGGCTTTTATATGTCCCCTGCCCCTTTTGCCAACTTTCCCTCATTCTCTTATTCAAATGCAGTATGTACAGCACATTATATAAACCCACGCAGGCTCGACTACACACCCAGCGATGCGGTACATTTAAAGATCCTAAGTTGACTCTATGAAGCCATTGTCCTCTTCGTGTGACCTTGCAACTCTGTATTACTTACTTCTGTAAAAGGCAAGGTAGTTGAACACACCGTCGTCAGTGTTGTTTCTTTTTTCTCACTGTAACTTAAGACGGAGACGATTTGTGACCTTGTATGACAAATGTTACGTTGTTTCCCACAGCTGCTGTTGGTCAGCAGTGTCACAGTATTTATAAGCCTGATCACAACAGTGTCACGTGTTATTGTGTGAGTTCTTGGAAGTCATTTACAGCACGCACATTAAGGGCTCATAGACTTAAACAATGGCCTCTTCACATGGTTACAATTTCACAGTGTTACTTTGGCTCATCGTGAAGGTATGTGACATCAGCAGGGTGTTACACTACACTAGAAAGAACTGCATGCTCACACACTCACACACATTCTGTGTAGGACAGTACTTTGCAACAATCAATCAAAGTAAACTGCACGTCTTCAACTGATTACACCACTTGTGGATTGTTCTTGTTCATTATTTATTGTAAAGTACCACATGTAATAATGTGACCATCACGCGATGAGGCTCCAAATCTTCTATCACGCTGTAGGTCATTTTATATCTTGATAACGATATGTATATCAAGATACAGCGTGTTTTCTGGCAAGAAAATAAAAAATTGTCTGTATGAAATAACCACATGGTAAAGCCTATTTTTGTGTAGTCCTGTGTGAATTCAATACCTGACAAATGAAAATGAAGTATTTCCTCATTTATTAAGAACTTTAGTGCAAAATGAACGTAACAGTTTGAAAGTTAACTTATATGTTATTTTTAATTAACATTATTCTCCAGCATTATTATGCAGAGAGAACCCTGTCCTGAGCTGGGTGGAGAATCAAGGTGGACAGTTGGAGTCCAATTTCTTAATTGCATTGAACTGAGAGGCAATATAAAGTGGGATTTAAAAACAAAACTGCAATCAGCAATGATATTCTCTCAACATCGCGTCAGATCTTCTGGGAATTGTGAGTTGGATTGTTTCGTTATTATCAATTTAGACGACTTAATTAGATAAGATAAGATAAGATAGAGCGTTATTTATCCCGAGGGAAATTGTTGTGCAATTGTTGTGTATCTCTCTATGATTTCTTCACGACATGTTTCCATTGAAAGAGGATAAATGATCATATTGAATTATCGGCCAGCCCTACCAAAAGTGCACTCATGACATTGAAAGTTTAACATTGAATAACCCATTTTACAGTCTCGTGTTCACTGTAATACTTGCGTAAAGCATTCACTGTAAAAGGCAGTGAGTGAGTTTCCAAGTGTTATTAGTTTATGCTGAGAAATGTGCACGTGCGTAAGTGTGTGTGTGTGTGTGTGTCAGTCTTCAGGCTGATCAAGGGCTCTCAGGTTCTCATTAGGAGGCCACATGACTGCGTGGATTATTCTCTGCCTGAGGGATTAGATTTGGTCGTCTGCTCTTGGCTCACGTTAAAGACATCACCACCAACAACCCATCATCTGATCCAAAAACGCTTAAATGAAGCACACGGTTTAAGAAACAATATCACTCCTCACTTCAATACTGACTGTGGGTGTCATTGTTTTGGAATTTTAATTCCATTACTCAAAATATGTCATCAAAAACAAAACAATAAAATGAATCTTTTTATTCCAATTTGGAACATTATTCTCCAAGTTTTGGTCCGTTAAATCTTCCTATGAAAACAGCTGGCACAGATCTAACTATTCATTACTGCGATTACGAGCCCAACATATTGTGTTCTGTTCAGTGCTCAGGCTCAGCCAGAGAACCACCTACAGAAGACACCCACATATTCTCTCTGAGAAGGAGAGAGAGAAAGAGAGAAAGGAAGGAAGAGCGAGAGAGAGAGAGAGAGAGAGAGAGAGAGAGAGAGAGACAGAGAGAGAGAGAGAGAGAGAGAGAGAGAGAGAGAGAGAGAGAGAGA
>CALSBV010011010.1:1152947-1163365 GCA_943590825.1 Bovichtus diacanthus
AGAGAGAGAGAGAGAGAGAGAGAGAGAGAGAGAGAGAGAGAGAGAGAGAGAGAGAGAGAGAGAGAGAGAGCGAGAGAGAGAGAGAAGGACCAGGAGAAACAGATAGCAAGATAAGAAAATGAGATGGGAGAAAAGCAATACTTAAATCTTGGACAGCGAAAGGTTACTGACAGGTATTGAACAGTTGAACAGTTGAACTGACGCAAACACAATAAACCGGGTCTCATGAAAACCTATGAAATATTTTCCCGACAGAATTCACAAATATGATAATTATATAACTCTGCTAGATCAAAACACATTCAGCCAGCTTAAAAAACATGGAGACCAACAGTCTTTTGGCAAGTTATGTAATTCAGCGACAAGAACTCAAGATGATAGAAGAGACATGATCTGATCTGATCAACATTCCTCACTATCAGAAATTGCTCATGTGGTGCCATCTGTTGTCGGATGAGTAACACCGCAGGCATTTTATTCACTTTATCGCACCTTAGTTGTGTCAACAAGTTATGGAAAGACAGGAAACTTTTCATTTTCTGTTGGTGTTCATTTGCTAACCTCGCCTTTATTCTTAATGATATTAATTGAACTTGTATTAATAAGGTGACCTGTTAATGATTCATAGTGCATTTCTTAGATATCTTGCCAAAAACAGCATAAGCACATACACCTACCCTATGTGTTCATTACGTTATTTTAATTATCATTAGAGTCATTTTATTAGTTACTCTAACTCTTTCATTTATTTATCTGTTTAGTCTGCTTGCTTTAGAATCACTTCATATCTGTTAAGTCTCTCTCTCTCTGTTTGTATGTTTTGCTAAACTGCTAAATAATCATAATTTCATCCTTAATTTCTCTCATTTTCATATCTTAAGTTGTCTGTAATTTTTATTGTACGCCTGTATTTCATTTCAATGTTCAGGACCCCAGGAAGACAAGAGGCCCACACATGTGCTTCTAATGGGAACCCTTAAATAAAGCATGAATGATAAACAACAAAAAGTTGTTTAATTTATACATAAAAAACTGTTGGATTTAGCCGTAGAAACACATGGGCGCTAAAGTGAAGTGCAGCCACTTGAGAATTACTGGATTTGAAACTTAATTACAGCGTGTGAACACATGCTTTCCCAAGCTAATGACCTCCTCTATCAGGCTGACTTTCTCATCTTTAAGCCCTGGGACCTCAGCGACTCTGGGTTCCCACTCCCCGCTGCCAAAATCTATTAGGTCAAGTTAACCTGCTTGACCTTTGCCCCCCTGGGTCTTCCTTTCATTTCTCTGTTTATGATAAGTTCATGACTAGCCAGCGAGAATGACCAACATTACTGTGATTTACAGATCTTAGTATAATTTCGTAATCATCTGGGAGTATTACGTTATGTTTGCTCACATAAAAGAAAATTGAGATGAAATAACATTCTCTGTATAATTAAAATAGCCTCCAGAGAGAGACAGATGGGGAGAGGAGGAGTGAGGAGACTTAAAAGTCACAGAGATGAAACTAAGTTAAGTGACTGAGATTCAGAAGGGAGTAACTTGAAAGACTAAGTGCAGAATTAAATCATTAACATATCTGTCCAGGTTGAAAGATGCGTCCTCTGAAGACTTTATGAGCTAATCTTTTCATCACTCACGCAGAACACTGACATATTGTACATCTCATTAACCTTAATGATGGTGTTTCAATAACACTGCGTTGGATTTACAATCCTCTTTACAAGTGGGGGATGATAACAAACACCTTTTCACTGGAGACATTTTTTCCGTTTTAATGTTGATTAGTTTAACTTTTGCTTAAAAATGCACAAATCCATTTTGACATTGTCATAGAAAATACAGTCATTTTTTTTTTTTTTTGTATTAAAAATAAAAAAACAGTCTTACAGCTATTGTTGCAGCTCATACCGTTAGTATATTGACTGAACATGCACTGCCACTAGAGGGCAATAAGCACCAGCGTTATCATGCATTACCTTTACTGAATGTGCAGTCTGCATTCAGCTTGGTGGGAGAGAAAAAAACAAAACATTCTTGTGTTAATGACATTTTAACACCCTAAAACCCCACTGTCCTCAAAAATACAATGTGGTTTGTTAGCATTTCCTCATAAACTCAATGTAGCCTATACCTGATTTTCGTAGTTACTGTATTATTTCACATTTGAAAAAAATAATGTTAAGGTCAGCTGCACTGTAATTATTGTCATGAGTGAAAAGAAATCTATAAACATATATACATATAATACAGTGAAACTAGATCGTGAGGAAGTTAAGAAGCTGTTTTGATGTCAATAATCCTGAGTGTCAACAATCTACTATAAGCAGGAAGAAAATAGGTCAAAGGTTACAAGTGGAAGTTAATAGAAAAGCTACAGAAATAATGATGAGCAGTGAATTAGATACAAAACACAAATACAAAATAATTGTTCTTTTGAGACACCAAATATAAACATAGATATGCTCATAATGTATGCAATGATTCACTTGACCCTTGACACTAATTTAGATAAGGGTGTTAAAGTTGATCAGAATATGGGTAACACACAATATGTCCATAACATGTATTAGAACAGTCCAACACTTGCCACAATACAGGACAGACAGATAATGTGGGACGAATGATGGGAAGGATTTTCATTAAACAAAGAGAGGCAGCTTTTCTCCTGGAAGTGTATTATGTTCGTGTATAAAAGCTCTGCTAAGGTGCACTTTCTTTAGACGGCACAGAAAACATATTTAGGCAAATTTGTGAGGTTTGTTTTAATGAGTCCATGCTGTGTGCCACCTAGAAGAGCCATGTCACTGTGGTCGGACGACCACAATGACAGCCTGAAATATGATAGCCAGACATATGAGCAGAAGGTAAACATGGCACACTATGTCAAGTCTATTTATTGAGTTTTCTGGTTTTGGTGCAAAATGCTGTTTTGTGTTGCGCTCCCCAAAGAGAGTGCAGAACCAACAGTGTCTGCAAGAGGTATTGTATGCTGAATGTTCCTATTAACACATGAGAAACCTGTATAAAACAAATTGTTTTTAATTGAAATTAATTAAAGTACACATGTATAAGGATGAAGTGTGTTATCCTGAGGTAATGAAGCAGTGAATCATATTATAAATATAGAGACCATTCTTCCCTTTAATGTATTATTAAAGTTGTGTTTGTCTTAATGTTATAAAATGTTCTCAACATGCACCATGGCTGCGTTGATTTTTAAGCAGTTACCTTTTGGCTTTAACCAGAAAACAAAGTCTAATAAGTCATTTGTCAAGTGTGAAACATTTGCTACAGAAAGTCATCAGAGACTTTTAATTGTTGTACAAATAAAATGAATGGTTTTGGACGCCTGGAATGCAATCCTGACCTCTCAATTTGTGTTTTAAATTGATAAGGCAGCAGGAGTTCATTAAAATGTGTGCTGATTATGAACATCTCATTATAAATGTATCACAAGTATGCCACTGCATTCTCTGCGGGCTGTACTTAGTCCAAAGTCCGTGGTAATGTCTTTCGATACTGTATGACGGTAGGAACCAGTGTAATAACTGGCTTGACAGCATAACTGACCCTATGGGTGTTTGCTGAAAGTGTATCTCAAATGAATGTTGATCATCTCCTGTGACTGTATTCCTTCTGGAGCCGGACGAAGCCTCATCTGACACCATATACTCATCAAGGCCCACAAAACAATCAGAGAGTGAAGCCTAAGGCTGGAGTAGCAACTCAGGCTGTGAAGGGAGAGCGTCTATTTGAGGCAAGAAAGAGGATAGAGGGCAGTCAGGGGTGGTGTATTTGGCTAACACCTGGAGCTGCTCTGGCTGCAGGTTGGCTTCGTTGCAGACCCTCTGGCATAATGCAGAAACACTGTGACATGTCTTCGACTTCAGCTGGCTCAGATGGCTCTTCTCTGTCATCAGTTTCTCCCTCTCTGTCTTCTGTGACATACACATGCAGCACACACAATCTAAATGAACAAGTCTTTAAACCAAAAGCCTGATAAAACATGACTGATTTAAACAAAAACAAGTGTTTTTACCAGCTTGTTGATTTCACACTGCAGATTGTATATGCAGTCTAGTTTTCTCTTGCGGCAACGCTGAGCTGCGAGGCGGTTTTTGCTGCGGCGTCTCATATCATGGACAAACTCCAGCTGTTCCTGAGTAAAGACCTGTTGCTTCAGCAGCTGTTGGAAGTCATTTCTGCTCAGATCTACAATCCACTCTACAGAGAATGGCAACTGCACCTGAGGACACCCGAACAGGAAATAAAGGTTACACAAGAGAGTAGAACATCTGCATCATTGGAGGAGCACCCTTAATGACAGATGGAGTCAAAACCAATGCTTCATATATGTATATACTATATATATGTATATATATATATATATATATATATATATATACTATATATTTACTTTTATATATTAAAGTGATCATACGACATCATTCAATGAATTTAAATGCAGAATATTAAATTCAAAGATATTTAATGATCAAATATACATGTGGAGCTTGCTCTATAAGGACGAAAAGAAGTGAGGCAAAAATCTAAATTAATATGGAGTTCAAATACCAAGTTAAAGTTTCACCACACTGTTAATTTTTAACTCGGAGTTAACTTTTTTAAGTAATGGTTGGGTGCTGGGTTATTGCTGCTGCCAATGTGTGACAGGAAATGTGCACACACCGGTTTATTAGAGCAGTATCAATCGTAGTGTTTTATCTAGGGTAAATAAAAGCTCTGTTTCTCCTCTGAAATGACCTCAGCTTTGTCTGCACACTCGCTGCACTGTTCAGGCTTTCTGGACAGTAACATGAGGTTCCTCAAAACTGTTGTTTGTGTCGACCGTAGTCATAGTTAACTCAAAGGGCTGAGCTGTCAATTTCTTATGAATTGGACTCTGAGCTAATTAACAAGACACATGCACACAGTTGCAACACACACAAGAAAACATGTACACACACACGCACGCACACACACACACACATCATCTACTTGGTGAATAATTAACTTGGCACTAAAGTCAATCTGCTTTCTGTTTTATGAATGCAAGCTCATTTGCTGCTGATATAATGTACTAACACTCTTATCGAAAGCAAACATAGTGAATTAATCTACAGGAAGGGTGAGCTTGCTGACGTTTATTGACGCAGATTCAGCACATGAACTTCACAGTTAGGTGGTGGCAGGACAGATATATATATATATATATATATACAGAACAGAAGAGAACAAATATGCAGAACCTTAGCAGACTTGATTCATGGTTTAATTGCTCACCTGTCTGGCCCTCTCCCTTGTGTAGGACTCACTGTCTCCCTCGGTTTCTGTCTCTGACTCTGCATCCTCTCCTGAGTTGAGGGATGACACACCTGACTGAGACGCCCCCTCGCACTCAGACAGCTCTGCTCCCTTCCACAGACATTTGCTTTGGTCCAGATCCTGGAAAAGGAGACAGCTGGCGCTTGTGGAGCTGAGGTTGCGGAACTTCAGCCACTCTAAAGATGTGCTCTGTGCCTGTCCACTCCCTGTATCAGAGGAACTTCCTGCATCATGGTCCTGGAAATTTAGCTGAGGAAAGCCCACATCGGACCCCAGCCGCTTGGCCAGATCCTCGGCCACCTCCCTTTCCTCGCTGCTCCTTTCCCTGTCATTATTTACCGACAGGGACGCTCTCGCCATGCTGCCATTTTCTTGCCAGCCAGAATCAGTCTGATCGTCTGCCATTTTCCTCTCAGCTTCAACCCATTCCTCTGCCTTTTCGTGAATGGACACTGGTGGTAGTGCACCAGAGTCCCTTGTTTTCTTGCCCTCTGTAATGTGCATGACAAACCTTTTGTGCCCCAGTGCCCGAGTGATTTCAGGGCCCTCCCCAAAGGTCTTCAGGGGGCAATGGTGCAATATTAACCCTGATGACCTCTCACCAAGCACTGTGCTCGGCTCTGAGGAGACTGCCTTGTCATTGGATCTGTCTGAAGAGCTGCCGTCCTTCTCCACATTAATGTCTCTTTCCTTCTTATTCCATTTTCTATGCCTTTCATGTGTGTCTTTCTCAAGCATGTCAACCCCCCCTCTGCCCCCGCCATCCTCTGTTTTCATGTCAGGTATTTCTGTTTTCCATGGCTCATCAGCCCCTCCTTTGCTCTGTCTGGTGGAATTTGAGGTTGAATTCTTGCTGTTTGCAAGGCTGGAACAGTGGGAGAGGTCACAGTCATTCTTGATTACTGTTACTGGGTTGTTCAGACTTTTATCTGTGACGCAATTTTCCTTCCCACAAGCCAGCTGGAACTTGCGATACTTAGGACACTGCATAAAATGATTGTTTGTCCCTTCAGTTACAGGTGTAACAGTGCTTGTACTGTTCTGACTAAACATTGTGTTGTTCACTGATTTGTGACAGTGCCAAATCACTTCCTGCGTAGATGGTGAGTCAGCAACTGGTTTTACTTCTTTCTCATCCAGAAATACATCGTCAGAGTCAATGTCTTCCTTTGATAATTGCCTCTTACATTTCTTCTTACAACAGGTCTTTCTTGGAACAGGGGCAGAGCCATTGCTGGAGAAGAACTTGGGGAGGAGGAAATCAAAGCATGCCTCGTCTAGGTCTCTGAAACCAAGAATGGAAGCTGAGTTGCGTATTTCTAAGACATCGTCTTTCCCGAAGAGAAGTTTGGATGTGTAGGCAAACTTCAGCAAGGGTTCAAAGCCAGCAACTGTCACCTGTGAAAGAGGACAAGTGGCATAAATGAGCACTTTGCATCCTCTAGTTCGTTCTCAAGGACAGCAATAGGAAATTCTATAATATTTTCTATCCAATAATCAAGCACACAATACTGTAGGACAAGGAAATTGAACTACTCTGACCACAAGTGTTAAGCAAAATAAAGTCCAGGATTGTAGGACTTTACTGACACAGCAACCAATGCAATAATCTAGTTGCTGTGGCTTTGCAGTTTCCAAGAAGCTGAATACCAGAGGGTCCTCGCATAATCTTGTTTATGCTAATTACATTTGTGAAAGAAACGTAGCACTTGTGGAATAATAGAAAAACAGAAATCAAAAAGGATTTGGTAATTAAAATAGCCTTATTTATATGGCCAACTGTTTCCTCTTCAAGACCAAACTGGTTATTTATTTTTTATCTCTTTCTTTAACTTCAGGACTATTCCTAAAGCCCCACTGGGCATATAGTTGGTTTTACTCGGATGTCTTTACTGGTAGCAAACTGGAAACCACTAGGAACCACAATGATGTTGATAAGCATTCAAAGGCAAACTGCAGTCAGAAATTGTAATAAAAATAAATAAATCTTATACAGTCAGGCTATCAACACTTGCTGAGGAAATGAAACTCTATTCTCACTTCACTTTAACACAGGCTTGTTGTTTGGCAGCACAGCTTGTGTGTTCCTACTCTCTACCTCTACATCATTGTGAGGTGACATCTCACCTCTTGTGGCAGAGTGATGACCGCTCCATGCTGTGTGAGGGAGGGGATCCTGTGTGTGAAGTACTCGCTACAGGAAGCAAGCACTGAGCGGTGAGCTCTTAAACTCTGACCCTCCACCACCACGGTAACATCACAAAACGTGTCCCGGCGACGCTGCTCGTCCAGGCAGCGCAGCACATGGGAGGAATGCACCGTAGACTCAAATGTAAACACAGACGAACGCGGGGCAGAGGTGGCCATCAGGGACATCTATATACACACACACACTCTTATAGTTAAACATTTCCCTCTATCATAATACTTAAAAAGTTCTACATAAAAATAACAACAGAAACATGCTTACCTTACAAGGCTGACTTTATGTATCCAAGTTTCTCAGAGAAGTGTTAAAGAACGTCCCAGCTGCTGAGCAGACATGGTTATTTCTAAATGGAATGCCGTCCAACTAGGCTACGTTTCTCAGAAAGCCTTATCTTAACTCTGCTACAAACTAAAAACTGAGCTTGACTCAGTCATATGGCCTGTGTGTGAGTATGTAAGAGGGAGGGAGAGATAGAGGGAGTGAAAGTGTGTGTGTGTGTGTGTGAGTATGTCGCAACAACTCTGAGTGGAACAGAGCAAGCGCTGACTCATACACTCCTGCTGATATGGGATGAGCAAGCACTTTTCCCGTCCATACCAATCCCACCCTTAGATCTGTCTGATAAACTTTTCCCATAAAATCCCGTTCTTTATAGATTTACCCCGCAAACAATTCAGGGATTAATGTAAGGGTTTGGAATATAAACCCAGTGTTTAAGCAAGTTGTGAAAAAACAGAGGGTAAAAACAAATGAAACTGTTGCAAGAATAAGGAGGCTATGCAAAATGGTGCAACAAAGTCTCCACTGATATCAGGTCATCAGAGTCTTCACATCTTCCGTCACAGACTGAAAACCCATCTGTTTCGACTGCACATTAGCCAATAATAATAAAAAATATATATATATATATACTGTATATATATACATATATATATACATACTGTACATAATATATATATGCATACATATATATACACATATATGTGGCACTGGTCTCCTGATCTCCACCAAATGGAGTTTTTCTCTTTATCCAGACTTCCCTCACTCGTCTTTCGAATGTCATGCCGTCACTGTAACTAAGCCGGTTACATTAAACATTGTTGTTCTCTATCGTCCTTTGGGGGAGTTTTTGGAGGAATTGGACCTTCTCCTATCTAACATCCCTAAAAATGGCCCTTCGCTTGTACTTCTTGGGGACTTCAACATCTAGTCAGAGAAGTAACTAGACTAGACTTATTATCTCTCCTGTCCTCCTTTGCTCTCCCCCTGTGTCCGTCCCCACCTACTCACACGAACCTCTCTGTAGCCCCGCTTCACATCTCTGATCACTTTTTCATGTCCTGCTCTCGCCCCCTCTCCCAAACCTAACTCCCCGCATACTGTACCTGTCCTCCGTAAACCTTCGATCCCTCTCTCCCTCCTCTTTTGCCTCAGCTGTCCTCTCAGCCCTACCTTCATATGACTCCTTCGCACTCATGCTTGCCAACTCAGCCTCAGACACTCTCTACTCTGTCCTCCTCTCTGGACTCTCTCCGTCCTCACACTTCACGGCAAGTTCGGCAGTCCCCTCGAGCTCGCTGGTAGGATGACTCAGTGTGTGCTGACAGAACCGTTTTACAGGGGACTGTAAGAAAATGGTTGAAATCAAAACTGACGACCTCCTTGCTTTTCAATCTCTTCTCTCCTCTTCCTCTATTTCTGAAGCAAAGAGTGCTTTTTTTCCAATTTAAAATTCAATCCTCTATCTCCAACCCCAAAAAAACTTCTACTCTATCTTCTCCACCCTCCTCAAACCCTCCAGTCCCCTACCTCCCTTCTACCATGCCACTTTGTTAACTACTTCATAACTTCTTTCTCCCCCCTCTCTCCAAATGAAGTTCAAACCTTCGTTACCTCTGCCCGCCCGACCACCTGCCCTCTGGACCCTATCCCCTTTCACCTTCTCCAGTCTATTGCACCTTCCTTTTCTCACCCATCTCACGCCTTGACTACTGCAAATCCCTCCTGGCTGGACTACCTACATGTGCCATCCGACCTCTACAGCTCTTCCAGAATGCAGCTACTCGACTGGTCTTTAATCTACCCAAGTTTTCCTACACTACACCGCCCCTACGCTCCCTTCACTGGTTAACAGTAGCTGCGCAAATCTGCTTCAAGAGTGTGGTGGTGGTCTACCGTGCGGTGAATAGATCAGGCCCTTTCTACATCCAGGCCACGGTCAAACCACACACCCCAGCTCGCTCACTTCGCCCTGCCTCGGCCAATCGGCTCGCTACTCCCTGACAGCGAGTGGGACCCAGATACCCCGCAAATAAAACCCGTCTGTTTGCTATCCTGGCTCCAAAATGGTGGAACGAGCTCTCCATAAATATCAGGTGAGCAGAAAGTCTGCGCACATTCCGTCGCAGACTGAAAACCCACCTGTTTCAGCTGCATTTCGGCCAATACATTTTCTGTATGTAGCACTAAATTGGTTGGCTTATTTGAAGCTAATGGTTGAATTTTTATTTTATCGATTCTGCATAACATTGGTTTTGTTTATTTTCTGCACTGCATTGTTCTGCACTTAAATGATTACACCTAATTGAAGCTAATGTAGTAGCAAGATTCTTGCTGTTCAGAGTTAGTATCCTCATGGTTGTTTGCACTTATTGTAAGTCGCTTTGAACAAAAAGTGTCAGCTGAATTAAATGTAATGTAATGCGTTAATCTAAAAGTTAATATTTCTCAGTAGGTCTCATATCTTGTTTTTTCTTCCAGGTAGCAGCAACTCTTTCTAAGAGATCAGTTCAAGTCTTCTAGGTCATGTATCTGTGTGTGTGAGGGTCTTTGTGAGAGAGAGAGAGAGAGAGAGAGAGAGAGAGAGAGAGAGAGAGAG
>CALSBV010011010.1:1163375-1234352 GCA_943590825.1 Bovichtus diacanthus
GAGAGAGAGAGAGAGAGAGAGAGAGAGAGAGAGAGAGAGAGAGAGTGCCTTACTGGCAGAGGTCCAAAAGATGTAATTAAATAAAACAGCTCTAAAAGACTACCAACACAATAGTATAGTTTAAAATGTGTCCTCATATTACTTTAAGATTTCTTTTTAGTTTTTTTTGTTTTTAATATCTGTGATATGATGACTATTAGAGGCACATAAATGCTGCCAGAAGAATTGTAAGTGAGTTTTGAAAGCTCACTTTGAAAGCCGGGTGCCAGGCAGTAAAGTACAACAGAGTGGACTAATCATCACCATAAAGCACTGTTGCCAATGTCACATGATTTGAAGGAGGAAGAGGGAAGGCTGCCAGAGTCAAACGGGCCAATCAAGTGACTGTTTCATAATTCCACAATGAGCTAATCTCATGAAAATAAAAAAAGAAATCTAGTTCCCTTTTCCATGTAAGTACCTCATTATGGCCAGAAAGCAAACACCAAACACAACAGCACTGGCTTTGAGAAATGAAACTAAGTAACTGATGCTGGTGTTAAAATAAAATGCACTTTATTAATAGAAGAGGACGATAATCAACAGTTTATCTTGTTGTACACTGCCCCTTCTCCAGGTGGATGAGACACGCTACATCAAACAAATGTACAATTCTTACAGTGTTGTGTCGCAGCAGATACTCATTGTGAAATGGATAATCACCGTTCTTTTTTTTGCTGTTCCTCACAAATGGCTATAATTTCCTGATCCCTGACACTCTGTTAAACAAACATCTCATTTCCTTTTTACCACAACAGGAACTTGACGGGCAAGTGTCTGGGTGTGAGAGAGGGAGAGAAAAGGGAAACAATCCTCAAAATACAACATTTGGACCACATCGTACCACCTTTGACTCCCTCCACAGACCTCAGGTAAAAGATCTGAGTCTCCACAGGACCTGAGACAGATATCACAATATCTGGTCACATTCACAGCAGCTGACATTGTGGTAATATATACTGTGAGGTATTGCAATGGCAACCAGGAAGGGTCTGCAAGATAACATAATAACACAAGAAAAGTGGCCTTGTGTCATAGCTTGGTAGAATAGCTTCACACTGATGATGACAGTACGTCTCAAACAAATGACTCAGACATGAATACACACAGCGCCTTTCTGCGTAATTAGCTGATTCACCGACTGTAGATGTGTCGAATGAGCACTAGCTGAGCCTGTATTTCTACTTGGTTTCCCGTCCTGGTGTCAGCTGGATGTTTTGGAGGCCTCAGATTCTGTGGGAGGTCAGAGGTCACGAGGAGTCCTGCCTCGTTTGATTGGGTAAGCAGAGCCTTTCCAGCTGCTGAGCGCGCTCGTTGTGGACAGTCATCAAGGTGCGGTTCTCTTCTGTTAGACGGCGAAACTCTTCCTCTAGACGGGCGATCTCCATGGCAACGTTCTCATCCTCCACCAGCTCTGCTAGCAACTTACGCCTAAATAGAGGAGTGAGATACAACATTTAGCGGCAGGTTTTTTTGTTTTGTTTATCACATTATAGTATTTCTCCAAATTCTACAATTAATTAACTGTAGAGTCATTTGTTTATTGTTTATCACTTCTCACTTAATCTTTTTCAGTTGTGAAAACCTGGACACTGTCCCAGCATACACGTCACTGGAGGCAGGGAAACGCCCACAACAGGTTAGTTCAGAGAAAGCCATATTTGCAGACGATCACTCACATTCATACCTATGAGCAATTTAGATTCTCCAGCTGTCTTGTTTCTAAAATGTGGGGGGGAAAACCAGAGAAACCAAAATAAACAAGGAAACAATACAAACTTACAGGAAGGGCTGAGCTGGGGAAAAAACATTGATCCTGCTTGGTGTTGGGCAATAAAGCTAACCGCTCTGCAATAAGTAAATAAGACATTTGGTGGGCCTAAATACAGAATAATATTCATGATGCTCGGGGCAAAATTGTCCTTATGTATAAGATTTGGTACAAACCTAAATTACGAACATATTGGCTAGTGAAGCACGGCTACAGTGTAGAGCACTATGTGCAGCAGCATTTCACCAAAAGGTCTGTGGAGACAAAATTCTTTGTTTGCAATGTTAATGTTATACTGTATGTCTGAAAAATGTTTTCTCCACTCCAACTGAATTGTTGGTGTCTTATAAGTCTTGGCCTGAGCACTTGTACGTGCATGACACAATAAATAACATAAACTAACTGACTCCTGCTCGGGGTTAGGCAGGTAGACCTGACTTTGTCTAGCAAACAGGGATTTCACACTCTGGGAAAAGAGATCAGCATTTGGACTTTGAAAGACAGTGTAAGCACACAAACACGTATATGTGTGTGTACCACGTGCGTGTCATGGCCTCAAGCCAGAAGGTGTGTGAATGTCAGTGTTGGATTACAGCTGGTAAGTGCCAAGTCACATAACAGTATCAACAAAGAAGAAAAGGAGTCTGTCTGCGCTGAAAACTTTTTTTCCAACTCTGTTTAAAAGCACAATTGATTCAAAGAAATATAACTGAGATTGCATTTTTGTCGAGGGTTCGGCCCCAATTTCTTTGAGCGGGATGCCGGTGTTCTGAGAGTTTTGTTCGTGAGGCTGCTCTGTTGTTGCATTTGGATCACAAATGAACAACATGTTTCTCATGTTGATTTAAATGAACCTTTAGTAAAAAAAAAAAAAAAAAATCACATTTACTTTAGAGTTATTATGGTACGCAAAATGTCATATTTATATGGAGGAATTGATTATTGAGTCCAAATTGACCCATCATTAACAATAAGCCTCTCTGAATAATTCACCTGTTGATTACAATGAACTTTTCATTTGAAATAGTCTTGTCCAAATACCTATAAAACCATTTTCAGACAACTCACATCCTGATAGACCAGATCAACAAAGAGCAATAACAAAAATATACCCGAATGCTTGTAATGGAAACTATGATCATTGTCTCATCTTAACTCTACCTAGGACTGGTAATTCCATCTGAGTTGGTAAGCATGACTTTATTTATTTTTTAATACTTTATGGCACACAAGCAAAACACAAAGGGAAGGCATGTGGTTACTGCAATATATCATTTCACAATGCTACATGATTTCACTGTTTTGTGTGTTACTTGATTGTGTTCAGCTATAGTTAAAGTGCAACTATTTAAACCACAATGTGTTCAACTACGAGCTGAAAGATTAGTGATTCAGAAGCATTTCTCTGTGCTGAGTTTCTTTTTTAGTAGCAAGTTGAAACCTGTATGTGCATCTTTATGCAGGAATGCACCTTTGTGTGACAGTGAGAGGCTGAAAAAGGGGAAGAAGTCTTTTTCAGTCCAAAACACTGTATCTGGAAACCACAGAAAGCAGACTGTATCTAATATAAATGGTAGACAATCAGTTTCTTCTTATTTAATGAAAAAAATATATACTTCACATTTGTTTATTTAGTCTTTTCTGTGTACCAAAATTTGTTAAAAATAGAATATAAAGAAACAACATTTCATACAATGCCCAGTTTAAAAGATATCAACAGATATGACACCATCTCACATACCTTACATTGTGTACCAAAATAATTTCAAAACCTCTAATATGATGCTAATGTTTTGAAGAAAATGCATGTTTATACAACTCTCCCACAATTTAGACTATTTCTTATGTAATCTCTTTGTCTCATGATGGTACTCAGTGATCTTATGTCCATTAGGCCCACCAGTGTCTGACTCAATGTTTCTATACACACTGAGGTTTTCTAAAACAAATGTGTTCTACTTTGAACAACTTTGAGAAAATAAAGGATGTTGTTGACCTTGTGATTCAGTTCACTTGCATTAAAGCACCGATCGAACTGAGAACCTGGATTGTTATGTGAGTTAAAATCCTCTATAAAGTGCTAAAGTATGTAGTAGTTTGATACTGACCAAAAGCAGACTGAGTGAATTTAGGAAAATCCCTCCGCAGTGTGTTAAAGGGTTGTTCCTGTTCTCATCCTTGCAACACTTCACTGTATGTCTGAAACTTACACACTTTCATCGTATCATGCATGTAAGTCGGTGGTCGGTGAACAAAAGCAGAAAATATGTAAATATCCAGTCTTCAACGGAAATATATTCAACGTTCTGATGAACTAAGTATCAGTAACAGTCAAATATTGTATTTTTAGTATTGGCGTAAAAGCACAATCTGTGGTATTAATTTCACTTCTGTCTAGTTGTGTCTCACTTTACTTTAAGTGTGAATCTGACATTGTGTGTGTACGTGTCAGTGGATGTTGGCACGAGCGACAGTGTGAAAAGAGAGAACCAAGAGTTTCTACTGGCCTGACTCATCATGTTCTTATCTAAACTCAAGGCTATACTCATCCCATCAGTCTGCCTGCTGCTCTCTATTTAGGAGCTGCCAAGTGTTGTAAATTGTGTGTGTGTGTCTGTATGTGTGTGTGTGTAGGTATGGTGGTGGGGTAACGGCAATGGCCTTGAAAATCCCACTGCTAAGACTACCCACAGCTGCTGAGGGCACAGGGGACAGTGTGCACTGTGTGTGTGTGTGTGTGTGTGTGTTAGACACCCCTGTTTATGTGCAAGCATACACATACATGTGTGCATTAAAGCATACAGCAGGTCTCAATCAATTACACCTGACAAGTGTTGCAGTGTAACATTTACCGCCGCAAAGGTGCTACTTTTCCCCAAGTATGATTGGGTAGCAAACAAAGAAACCCAGTGTACAGTGTAACCTTCATGTTCCCACTCACTCATGTATACAACACACATGCACATTGATCTTGTTTTTGATTCAAAAGTAATTATAAATAATAAAGAAATACATCTGAAATTAAAATCATACATTACCAGCAGTTCAAATATGATCATAAGGAAACTGCTCTGAGTAGATCATGTGCTAAAAGCTGTATGAAAGCTATTAACATGTGCCATCTGGTGGACATTTTGATCCAAAATTCTGTATAAGTTGCAGTACAAATGTTTGGATTTAGTACAAATGTTTGCATTTGTTTTAGCAAATGTAGTCCGAATGGAAATGTAATAACTAAAACGTGTGAATGTATGTTGCAAACATGCACTTATATTACAATAAATTATTGTTATTATTATAAAAAATTCTTGTGACAATCATGGCCAAGAACACTACAGTTGGACTTATTTCCTTCTGGTCCAAGCAGTGACACTGGACGTGATTTGAACACGCAACCTTCTGATCTGTGGTCACACATGCTACCATTGCACCACAAGATCGCCCGTAATGTTTTGTTTTTTTTTTTCTTTAAAAAAATAAGTTTTATAAGGACTTACTTGCAGTCCTCAATCACAGCAATCTCGTGTTTGACCTGGTGGAACTCTCTCGCCATCCTGCAGTGCTCCTTGTACACCTGAACGCTCTCTCTCAGAGACACACAGGGGGGCACTGGCTGCAAGAGGTCACAGACAGATATGTGACAACAGAGAGATAAGCCAAAAAACAAAATGATTATAATTAAAAACACATTAAATCACACAAGCATCACTATGTATTGTATTTCCTGCAGATATCCCTACTGGTGAAACATGAGATAGTGCTTGAGGACAACAAGTGAGACCTAAACTGACTTCAAATTACTTGAATGAGATCTACAAATTCTTTATTTCACAAAATAAAGGCCTTAAAGTGGGAGACCTTGTGGTGCAAAGGTAGCGTGCCTCTATTAGCCCAGATGGTTCAGTGTATGAATCATTCATTGGCCAGTTACTACTGTTCTCATTTGCACTTTATGTGACCCTGGCACTGGCACTTGTTTAAGGATAATTCAATGACAACACTAATAGCAGCTTGAGCGCACACAGTGTAGACATTGAGTTACAGGGTTGATAAACTTAACTCAAGCTTCTCCTGATGTGGCCTACAGAATCAGGGTCTACCCTAAACAGAATAGTACAACGGCATATTAAGGCCATTGTGGGTAAAAAAAAATAAAACAATTACGCAGCCAGGGAAGGGTGGAAATATTCAGAGAAAAAACTCCAAACTTCCGACTGTCGTCTGTGGTGTGATGAGGTTGATGCGACTTTGCAAAGTGAAGCGATGTGTTTCCTTGACAAAAAAAAGATTTTTTTTTTTTGTTAAATTTACGACTTTAATCTTGGACATTCTGATTTTTTTCTCGGAACATTACCCCTCTCCCCTTCCCCTTCCCCGGCTCTGTAATTTCTATTTATTTCCCCCTACAATGGCCCTAATAAGATGTCGTAGAATGGAGTTTAAGAGTGTAATGTCCATTTATTTTCCAGGATTATTTTTATATGAAGTTAATTTTTTTGGCCTTCAGTTGTGAATTAGTGGCAGTAAGTGGAGAAAGCAATAATGAGATCAATAATAATATTAACCCAGCCAAAAATATTCAATATCCCAACATGTTTTAAAGAAATAAATGAGATTATAAAATCATTTATTTGGCATTGCATTGTTTGACTATCCATCAGAAAAACACAACATAATCATAAAACAGAGCCAGGCATTCGATGCAAAACGGTAATAGCATAAGAGCATAGGGCAGGATTTAGATTGTTTTTGTTATTATTCTTAACCAGCATTGTGGATTTATGATCACAGTCATCTCTTGCATACTCTGCCTTTCCTCTCATGTGCTGCTTTGCCAATAATACTAGATGCGGGTGTTGGTAGCCTAGTGTTCCAGTGGTTAGGCTTTAACTTAACCCCAAGTTGCTCCAGGGGACTGTCCCTGTAGTTAGTTCACTGTAAGTCGCTCTGGATAAAAGCATCTTCTGGATTGACCTGTAATATGCACGTTAAATATATATATATATATATATAGTAGTACTGTATACCTGTAGTCGCTGTTCAAGATCCGGGAAAGTCTGGGGGAGGTCGTCCACATCTTTTACATCTATTGAAACAGAACACATTATTCAGACATGAACAATCAGTAAAATGATTGACATATACTGACATATCAGAACAAAATATTGTATATTTAACAATAACAAATAAACATACTATTTTGATGGTTTTACATTACAACAAATTGCGTTTGCTTTACTACCGACCACTTTCCAAAGCATACTGTGTGCTTTCTGCAGTGGTGGAAGTACTAAGTAAGTATTCAGATCTTATACTTAAGTAAAAGTAGCAGTAAACTGCAACTGTAAAAATACTATGTTACAAGTTAAATTCCTGCAAAAGTTTACTTCAGTAGATGTATAGAAGTATAAGCAACAAAATGTACTTAAAGTACAACGAGTAAAAGTACTTATTATACAGAATGGTCCCTTTTAGAGTGCAGCCTTATTGTATATTTTGTATTGTATTGTAACATGTAAGTAACAATGTTGTTTACTGGTTGAGGTGGGGCTAAATATTTTTGATATTGTTGAGTATTGTAATCTATAATGAACCATCTGATGTATCGGATAATCATTGTAGTAACTATAGTCAGACAAATGTAGTGAAGTATAAAGGAGCAAAATATTAAAACAGTAAAGTACAAGACAAGTACCTCAAAACTGTACTTAAGTACAGTACTTGAGGAACTGTACTTAGTTACTGTACTTTCCACCATTTGTTTTCAGATTGATTTCCTTCTTTCAATCTTAGTACTCTATGATAATCAGCCTGCAGAGATTTGAAACTTGTGGGAGAGAGATTATCTTGTAAAATGTAGGTTTGAATCATGTGGTGATACCATTGCATGCTGCAATTGCTTTAAAAATAATATCTTAAGTTTTCTACAAGTTGATTTTAATAGTATTTTAAATGACAGTCTGCCTGAAAAGTAGGAAACCATTCCTATCTCATTTGAAAAGTAGCCTCGACTTCATTTGATAAATGAAAATGCCTAATGTCGTCTTAGTTAAAAATATTAATTTCTTTTGAGTAATGTAAAAAAATATATATTTTCATTAACATTGTTTGCTGCATGTTGTTGATGTACAGCCAAGTGACTTGTCCTACAGGCGGTTGCTTTAATGCCTTTCTCCGCCTCATAAAATAGCTTAAAATGAAACACTATCGGGGCCACTTATATGACACCACAACATAGCAACACGGTGCTACATTTATAAATGAGCCATGTCCTCTTACTGTACATCAGTAATGAGCTGCCACACTGAATGACATGCAGTGTAAGCACACAAACAGACAAACACAGCGGGCAGAAAGAACAGACAGGCCAGATGTATCGACAGAGAGGGATTCAGACAGACAGTTCAGCCAGACAGACAGAAACAGACAGGTTGTCTGCACCAGCCTCTGCCTCGCCAGTAATGCCCCCAGGAATTGTGGAACACATGTGGAGAATCCTGGAATGATGCAACCTTCTAAAAGCAGAAGTATCAGTGGGCCAGTCTGCAGCCACGGGGCCAATTATGATGTGGAATAAATACAGTTCTCATGCTTAGGATTGACACAGTGGTTATAACTATGTCTGGCATGAAGTCATGAAAGCTCTAGGGGATGATCCCTAGATGGAGCACAGGTCTCCCTGCTGAGAAACACGAGTTCAAAGAGGCAACAACATGATCGTCTTGGGAATATCTAAAATTTTATTTTAGAGCGTAGGGTCAGATTGTGCCAACAGCTCTGGAAGGTACAACTCTTTCTAAGACAAGGCATGTAAGCATGCTGCTAACTAAAGCGGGCCCTAAACAGTTACTTTGATACTTAAGATTTATCAAAAAAATGTACCAGCGCACAGCTAGACAAAAGAATTCATTGAAAAGCAAGGTGAAAATAAACTGAATCCACGCAAATTGATGAATGAGGTCAGAAGAAAAAGCAAGCTGGAAACAAAATAACAGCAATACGAAAGATTAGGAAATGAGAAAGTAATTCAGTGAGAGGACATGTTGCCGTTTGCAAATGACAAGCAGAATGTCATGGAGTTCAATGAATCATTGCTCAGAGTGGGATTTGAGTGTCGTTCCTGCTACAGCCCTTCATCTCACTTCCTAAGAGAAAGACAAGGGGGATCAGAGATGGGCGGAGTAGGACTGGAAGTGCTAACTGCTTGTAAATATAGGCCAGTGTTCTAAAAGCTGAACAGTGAATCAGGCAGTGGGACACTGTTAGTATTAGAGGGGAAACCTGACTCTGCCATTTCATAGCTGCAGCTGCTGTCCCAGGGCCTGGCCCCACTGCAGTAAAACATCCTGAAAGACAGTACCTTGTCCCATAGGTAGGGTAGACCTTTGAGTTTTCTTTGAATATTATAGAATTAAATAGTGCTGGTCACATAAAAGGTTGTGCAACCGCCTGTGTGGTGCAAGCGCACAGCTGCGCACATGCATACGTGGTTGTTTTTTAATATGCTGTGGTCCTACAGAAATAGAGGGAGCACCTGTCTCAGCTGCAGTGTATAAGAATGAACGTCGTTAAAGTGATAGGGTGTGAGGGAGGGGGGTGGGGGGTGCGGGGGGGTATGCTGCTCGGGGCAGATTGTGGCTGGTCTGTTTTAGTAGGAGGAATGCCGTGCATGTATTCCACACATACTGGAAATGCAGTGAGAGTAGAGCTCCAAGCAACGTCAGGTGTTAAATGATCCTTTGATTAATAGGTGTAACTAAACTCAAAATAATTTGTTACAATCTTTTTTGAGATACACAGGTGTGTGTGTGTGTGTGTGTGTGTGTGGTGGGTGGTGGGGGGCTTTGTGTGTGAGGTAGCATGGTAGTGTGTGGATGGCTACAGTACGTGTGTGTGTGTGTGTGTGAGTTTGTATTTACCTGATGTGTCGTCGAGGCTGAAGGCGATTCTAACTTCAGATTTATCAGGAGACACTCTTCTGGTTGAGGTGATCATTTATCCCTTCATGAGGCCACAGGCACAAAACAAAGCTGTTAGCACGATCAAAAGGATCTCATGAAAGACGAGGAAAAAAAACACTTTCCAGCTTTTAAATGTGTTGATTTAGTGCCTTTCTCTGTTTTATATGACTGTACATCTCTGCATCTCAAACTGTTGCTTGGACAGACAGCAATTTAAAGATGCCAGCTTAGCTTCTGGGAAATTGTAAAGGGCATTTTTTCACTATTTTTCAACAATTTATCCGGAGTACTAATCTGATACATTGCCTATGTGGTGTCCAACCTGACATGAAAGAGTAAGTATACTGTTTTTTTTCTTCCAAACTAGTACATCATTGTGATTTTAACCTGACTAAACTAAACACTGGACTCAGCAGGTGTGCAGTTGGAAAGAAAGTCTGCTTTGATAAAGCATGTGATTAATCCACACCTAGAGAAGTATGGGGCCTTATGAACACACACACACACACACACACACACACCAGTTTCATCATCCATTTAGAGTTGCGGTGGAATTAAATAATTAGGGAGCTTTGACAGACTGGCTCTGAGGTCTGGATTTTGCACTCCAGTGAAGGTACAGGCTTTTTATATCAGGGCTGCATTTGCCTGCTATAACCCTGGTAAACCCTCTGTCTCACACAGCATACCTCAATGACCTTCTACACCAGCAACAACAAAAAGCCGTTTTTTTCTTTATTACTGTCTCTCTCGGTTGTTGGAATAGAGTAGAAAGGTCACATTTTGAAGGATTAAAACACGCCTAATACAGTCAAAATATGACAGTATTAGTAGGAGGACTAGCACAGTATGTAGGCATATAATCCTCATAATGATGGGGACTAGTTTATTCCATATGGAATATTTCCAGCATGCACAGGGTAACTGAAAAGGAGCCCTCTGGGCCAACAGGTCATTGTTACCTGAAGCAGCACGAGCCCAACCCAGGAAATTCCGGACAATGACGTTTAAAACCAGATAGCGGTGTACGTCCTCAGTATTGATTCCCCGTCCGCACCACCGCTGAGGTCTTTTCAGAAAGAGCACAAGTCGTCTCTCAGCCGTTGCATAGCAAAGTATCTCTCAAAAAGTTCAACCTCTGCTTCCCTCTTGAGACTCAAGCTGTTTTCTTTTTGCTATTCAGAAGTTTTCCACCATAATCAACGCGTCAGGCAGAGGGACTCCAGCAGCTTAAGTTTGCGTGGGCATGGACATGACATCCACGGACTGCAGCCACGCGGCGAAGAGCAACACAACAGGGCACAGGCAGTGGAGGAATGCCGTCTGCTGTCCCCCTGTGGCGGCCCGGGCCCAATTAAATGTCTCAGATGACATGACTTTAGCCCGCAAAAATGCCCATAGCTGCAGCACTGTTTTGAGTGACACGGTCATGCCGCTGGGATGGTCTTGAGCTTTGTAATAGCTTTGCAATGAGACAGTTGCTCAGAAAGAACATCTCATGCTATTATAGCTCTGGCGGAAGAAAATAGAGCAAGTCTGTTTATCTTTGTGTGCGTGTGTGTGTGTGTGTGTGTCCAAGCCCACCTTAACGCAGGTGCCTTTGTAAGGGCAGCTGCAATAGCTCGCATATTAAATGTGAAAAGAAAAAGTATGCGATTTGGAACACAGGCACAGTTATAAACTGTGTGTGTGGAGTGTAAGAGGTTGGGCATGTACCGGGCAGTAAGGGTCTATGATTTAAAGGCAGACTTTTAAAAGGGAAACTCCGCCGAATGTACGCACATGGTGAGTCACAAAGTATTACTCAGCCAGTAATAACTGTTGGATTGTGCTGTGTGTGTGTGTGTGTGTGTGTGTGCGTGTGTGTGTGCGTGTGTTTGGCTCTGTGGGAGCTTTCGAAAGTCTGAAAAACATTCCCTGGTGATGGGATTAGACTGAAAAATAAACAACAACCTTGATTCAGGATCCAGATTTGACATATATATATATATATATATATATTTTAACAGAAATGCATAAAGTGAGTTCCTATACCCTTACTATCATACTACTTAGTAGCCTTTGCCAGAAAAAAAAGGATTTAGTTTGTTGCAATACATAGTATGTTAAATGCAGTATGCCAGAAATACCAGGATGGTTACAGCATCCGGTCACATTTTACAGTAGGCCTTTGCATGACATATTATGTCCCAACTGTATGCATACTGCATGCAACAGTACATGCCTTTGTTAGGGCAGCTGCAATACATACTAAGAGTAAAGGGAACAAGTATGTGATTTGGAAGGCAGCCACAGCTAGTGTCTAACACTATTGAGTTGCCTCATGGGAAAAGTAGGATTCTGTGTTTTTGGAGTTTGACCCATACTAGGGATATCTCCGCCTCTCTCTCTCTCTATATATATATATATATATTTATATATATATATATATATATATATATTTATATATATATATACAGTATATGAACAATTTAAAACCCCATTGGATTATGTAAAATAAATGGCCTTGTCATAAAGCTAAAAAAAGGGTTGTTTTGCTTTGCTTATAAGAAGCTGATGATCTGGAGATTGTATTGTTTTCACATGGCATCAATGATTTTGCATACAATCTTAAGTGTCCAGATTTGCTAAAAAAAAGTATATTTAATCTCAATTTGAAATGGATTAAAGGCCACCACAATCTGCACCCCATCTGGTCTGTTTATATGCTGAATGTGCATGACAAGCATTCATAATAGGCATAAAACATCATAATAATAACAACACTGCTAAACTGACCGTAAGCCTTTAAACATGGGTCTAAAAGAAAAACACTTTCAGCCCTGCATTTCTCTGAGATAATTACTGCCTCACATTCTGATTAACGGCAATATTCTGAAGTTGTATATCCATGAGGCCAGTTCACCTGCAGATGAGAGCATTGCCCCTGAATTATTTACAGCCAGGCTTTTCAACAGTAGAAGGGAAAGAAAGGCACAGAGAGACAAACGGCGCGAGAGATAAATGATGCTCTGCACCTCCAAAAGCCCTCCTCCTCCTTTGTCTTCATTGACAGGCTGTTGACACAGACCTGCCTTATCAGCCCCCGAGACTGTTCATCTCATTGTGATGGATGGGACACACTTAAACGTCTGCCACTCTATTATGTTGGAGACATAGTTTAGATTTGAGTCTTCTGTATGTTATATACAGTTGAGAGCCTTGTGTAGTTATTCTTGAACCAGACTTGACAGGTTTGAAGGATTTATATGTAAGACTTAGGATACATGGAGAGGTAGAAATTGTGAAATAACTGAACCACTACTCTCCGATGTAAAATGTATTTCTATAATGAAGCTGCTTTCACACAACAAATTGTCTAAATTTAGCCCTATTGAGTTTGTCTGTGCTTGAATGACCTTTCCTGAGCGCAATAAAGGCAATTTGCTGTCCTTTTCGCACATGTTTAAATGTCAACAACAAGCTCTGTCTCTCCATCTTGATTCCTATGGACTTTTCTTTCAATCTCTTTCACTTCATCCGTGCAAGAGGTATAGAAGTATGGATCATAATCTCTGACCTTCTCACTGACGGCACAAAACAGACAGATGCCACTATCCCTTTATCTCCCCCCATTTCTCTTCCACCTCTCCCACCACCGCCAAGGTCGAGGGCTCTGTGTTTCAGGATCTTTAAGACAAATAAATAGGTTCTGTAGGTGAAACATGAAAACAGGTGAAGACAGAAACATTGTCCGACAGCACAACATTGTTCAGGTGAAGTCATTTTATGTTAATGAAAAAAAGGAAGAGTCCTGCTCAGTCGTGCAGATTGATAAAACAGAGTTGTAATCCATGGCCTCATTCATGAAGGATTAGATAATGATAAAAAAAAAAAATACTGCCCTTGGTTTTGATTAAGAATTATGGGGTTAAGAGATTAGAGACAACCAAACACTATTACATTGGACTGAGCCCAATCCCAGAATTAATCTGAATACCAAAAAGGAGAAAACTCATTACATGAAGAGATTAAGAAAACTCGGTCCAATTCTCTCAGGATTCATAAAAACCAGTGCACACTATCCACCTAGAGAAATGTCAAAACAAAACCTCTGACTCCAGTCATTTCTAAAGTATTTATATCCATTTATTGCTTTTTTCCCGTTTGAAATGTCATTGCATTAGCTGGTAAATGCTAGGTCAGTTTGGAAAGTCCCGACATGATTGATAATCAATTGTATTACAATGCTTAGGGTGCTCCAGTGACGTTCTTTCTATTTCCAACTAGTTAGTTCATTATAATTGTTTGTTTTGAATGATTGTATAGTTTAGTTGATTCGGATTTGAGTGATGTCAGTGTTTAATAAAATGTCAGGGATACTGAATTGCTGGCTTCAATAGGCTTTTTCAAAAGAACACATAGTAGCCTACACATCACGTCCACTGACAGAGTACAAGGCAGGTACACAGTAAGACAATAAGACGAAACGGGTAAAGGAAGGACGGGAAGTAGATCCTGATAGAGAGAAAAGATAAAAAAACAAAAAAAGGTTGGGCAAGATGTGGCAGAGAGACAAAGAGTGAACTCTTAACATTCCTCTTCTTTTCTGATTAATTTATTTTACCCTGAGGTCAGCTTCAGAGGACAGAAACAATCCTGATATGGAGAAGCTCTTAATGTAGCGTTACACTCAGAACACAGTGCAAATGAGGAAGATGTACAGGTCTTGTCAAGGAAACATTGATTGATGCCTTTCTGTATTCATGCTGCAGAGAGGTAATTGTGCTGCAGCTGCTGAGAACATATTCATCCCTCATTCTGAATATCTGCAGCACGGAGGCTCAGGCCAACGTGCAGGAAACACTGCTGTTTGTGAAAAAGAAAACTTTTTTTGATTTGTGAGTCGGAACATTTAATTTGTAAATTAAATCAAAACAAATTTAAATTAAGTTTTCGTGAAACCAATTTTCAGCACCTAATCCTCAAACTTTTTTTTTAGCAGAACGTTTAAAGGGAATGACGTGTTATTCCAAAATAAATGTTTTAAATTAACATGATGGTTCCGTCTATGGATCCTAATCTCATTCTAAATTATAATGTGCCTCACATTTTCTGGTAGGTAAGCTATATAACATGTACGCTAAGCCTGTAAAATACTTAAAGAGAAGCGTTTCACTTTATAAATGCACACATCCACAGAGATCCACTATCCACTACTACTGTGAGACGAGATCTCCCCTCCGGCTTTCAAATTCTGCAAACAGAAAAATAATGACTTATTGAAAAACAAGACTGTTACTCCCAGGGGAACAGGGAAATTGTCTTTGACCTTCTGAGAATTTCACACATAAAAAAAAAAAAAAAAAAACTGCTTCTTATTTTCTCCTTTCCTTCTCCCCGTATCCTTTCTCCGATGCACAGACAGCAATATTTCAGGATCACAAGCATTTGTGAGACTGTGCGAGTCTGCGTGTGTGTGTGTGTGTGTGTGTGTGTGTGTGTTTGTGTTGGGGAAGGGGGGGGTTTGCTGTCTGTGATTTTGGTGCTTGAGGGGTATAAAACAGCAGGTGTGTTCCTGACTTTCCTTAGAGGTCCTTATCTCTTTTCACTGGCCAGGGTTGGCTCAGCAATCCGCTCTGATGCTACTTTGCTGCCTGCCAGTAGGCACACGAGAAACATGCGCACACACTGCTGCCAAGCATAAACAACAACAACAACAACAGCAAATCGGTCAACGGTTTAAAAAATGCAAAAATCTTTTTACTCTGAAAATCAGTGACACATTTACATAATGGGAGTATCTATAAAGTGTGCAGATTCAACTCTGCAAACTGCTCAGAACAGTGAACTACAGCCATGGGGGAACAGCAATGTTTTTTTTTTTTGTTTTTTTTTTTACTATGAGAACTCTCATTCTCGTAGTCATCATCTGTTTTAACATTATTAATGTTGACACAAGGCCAATACTTCATAAACTACATCTACAGTATAATGCTTAATGTATTATCCAGACACATACAGAAAGGGATGATGAGGACACGACTTTATATCATTCGGTGGCCCACAAATAATCTGAGGAGTGGAGAGCGATCAGGTAGCAGTCTCTGATCCAAGTTCCATCAGTTTTTAGATCCAAAGCTCACGTGCTGGAGTCCCGTCTTGCTCCTTCCCTCCTTGGAGTGCGTTTGGGTTGACAGAGGACACAAGCTGTCCTTGATCCGCTGTGGGGTCGCGACCTCCTCCGGATGCCTTTGTAACACTGCAGGGAGATACCCAACTCCTCCATCAGGGCGCTAAAAGACACGCACTGCCAAAGAGAACCATAATTAAAGGCCTGGGTTAAGACACCAATAAAGCTGATTTCCAATAAAGTCATTAGGACCTTTATCAGCTTTGGCTGTGGGTTTAAAGACTGTGTGAATGTGCTAACATCAAAAAATGACAGCTGCTGCATAATTGGATCAACTATAGGGAATTATTGGATACAGCATTAATTGAAAGCTATACTAATTTAAGTTTGAACCTAAAGACTCAGCTTTGCAGGAGCTTGTCTGCAGCTGAATGTGAGCAGGCAGCCAATTACTGCGAATCAGCTTGAAAGTCTGACAGGGCAAACACCAGAAATGACAAAACACACATAAAATGTAAAGCTGTCTAAAAGACTTGGACGCTCTGTTGTCCCACCAAAAATCCACTAAGACAGACAACAGATGAAGGACAATGTCTGTTGTGCAACATCCCAATGCAGGAAGCCATATTCATAATATGGTAATGATTTGAAATTATCAAAGAGAGGGCCATCTGAAAAGCCTCAGGCTTATTTGATTCTACAGAATAATACAACACATTAATCTTCAATCACGTTTATTTGCCTTTTATTTCGTTCTCCTCCAGAGGGGGTGCTCGCTACATTTATTTTGCAAATTATCATTCACAGCACAAAGTCATCCTGTTGTTATCTGTTGGTCTTTGCATCCAAGGACCACAGAAGGTTTGCTCTTTCATCCTCTGGCTTTGCCCGAGGCTTCTCAACGTATGTGGCATCCTGCAGGGTTTCCCACGATCGCCAGAACACTCGGTATCAGTGGAGGAAACCCACCTGGAACCAACCTCAGACCTTAAAGACTGGGACTTTGTACAACACTGTAAAAACATAAACCATACTTACTAACCCAATTGGAACGAAATAAAGTATGAAGTTGAAATTCATTTACTTGCCACCTGGCAGTACCAGTGTAATGACACAGAAACAACTCATACCAAAGACCTTGTTGATGCTGGTCTCATCTATCTTTGTAGTAGTTAACATATTATCTTACATACACCGATTTAAAACCCCTCTAATAGTATCAATTCTTCTTCTTTGTAGTGTAATATTTTCTACAACCTTCTGAATATTTACATTTCTTTTCCCCCACTATATTACGGAGAGAGATTAATCTCACGACGAGATGACAAGGTCAGTCCAGGGGAGCAGGAAAGACCTTGAAAGTCAGAATCCCACTGTGGTCTACCATGACTTCAGTGAAAATGTCCTACAGTCAGCAGAATTATTCATGAAATTACAACTGAACGTTTTTGCTTCGGATCTGTGTCAGGGGACATCTTAACTTGAAATGCTGTTCCATCACTGTTATCCAAATTTTAGCCAACCAAACAAGTCTACCAACGAGCTTAATGAGGAGGAAAATATTCAAATAACTTTTAATATCTTTTGATTTCCCAAAAGGCATTCAGAGTCTGCCTCTAAAGTATACACAAAATCCTACTGAGACTTCACTGAATGAAGCGAGATTTGTAGGCAGTAGACTTTACAAGTGCAAACGAGAAAGCAGCAGGGCAGCCCAGCAGAGCTCTGCACTATTTATATGAAGTCAAACGCAACATTTTTCCAACTGTCCTGGAATTTAAAAAAATTGTGCTCAAAAGGACACAAACAACTTGCAATTTAAAAAAAACTAAAAAATCATCCTGATGTCTAATTAGAGTCTGTGTTTTTGGGCTTTCTTTAGTGCGCCCTAAAAATCGAAGAAAAGCATGAAAAATAAGACTTATGAAGCAGACTTGGCTGCTTTAAGGTGAGTTGTATTCTCTTCATGAAACAAGATTGTTAATTTGCAAAAAAAAAAAATGAAGTCTGTGACTGCTGAAATATAAGCAGTTATACAGTCTAAAACCACACAGTCATCTGATTGAACTGTGTCATTAACTGAACATTGCCCTTGGGACAAAAGGAATACATTTGAGGAAAACATATCAGCAAAACTATTAGAAAAAAAGGACAAAGTGGGAGCCAGGGGTCAGGTATTGGAGGTAAAATGGTAATTGGGATTGGCTGACACAGGTGCAGATATACTGGGGTATTTTCAGCAGGGGGCAGAGAGAAGGACACCTAGTTACAAACCTATCGTCTAGAGTGTCTATGTGTTGTAAATGTGCTGCCATGGCTACTCTGTGTCATCCCCCAGTAGCCTGCCGCTCTCCAGATCAGTAGATAAGGAGGTGCCAGAGGAGGAGGTGGAGCCACGGCGCTGGAACTGACGGGACTGCACCCCATAAAAGAAACAGAAGGCCTGACACAAGCATGCACAGAAAAAAAAGAACGGAGGAGAAAACAGACAAAATAGATCAAAACACACATGTAAAAAGAAAGGAAAATTTGACAAAGAAAAGGAAATAAAAGCTGCAAAAGAGACACAAAAGCAAGGCAAAGCATTTCATTACAGTGTGGAAGGGGATGTGTTTGTTCTCGAATGCAGAAAGAACTCATGTCTCCACAAAATGAGACTAATAATTATTCATTTTCATTTTGCAAATCTGATTGATTAACAGATGCAACTTAAAAGTACTAATGACTTGAATAATATGTGATGACAATATTTTGGGCTTAAAAGAAGTAATTAAGTTACACAAATAAAAGTGAAGGAATGGTTCAGTTGTCTGTTATTCAGGAGCTGCCAACTCGCCACTTTTTTATCTCGTATTTAACCCACTGTTTAAAGTGTAGGACTGTCAGACACTGATAAGTCATAAATCCATCTAGTCACTTTCTTTTTGTTAACACCAGCAAGTGCAAATATGATTTTGAGAAAATAAATGTTGATCAAGCAAACACCATCTAACGAGCACTTATGTGGCTAGAAAATATTAATTAGTATTGACAAAGACGAACTGAAGCGAACATTGTTTGTCCTCAGTCTCTGAAAATGTGCTCGAGAAGAAATTAGCATGAATATTATTCTTCTTACAATACTCTGGATTTTACACAACCTACAATGCGACAGGATTTTCTTTAATCAACAATACTTTAAAAGAAAACTCTCTTTACGAACGAGAGCTTCCTCAGAGCAGAGTGTAACCTTTAAATCACCACTCAGCAGAAGAACAGCAGTTCCTCACCCTTACTCACCTCCTCTATGTCTGCGTTCCTGCGAGCCTTGTAGATGAACTCTCCGATAGCCACGAACACAGAGAGAACCAGACCAGCAGCCAGGACGATGAAGATACCGCCGATGTTTTCCACGCCCAGAGCATTGGCTTCCTTGTTGTCCTCCTCTGGGCAGCCATTGCCTCTCCACCACTTCTCCTTCATCATGTGCAGCTTCCCTTCCTCCTGCAGCTGAAGGATGGCAATGGTCACTTTATCCCTGTATGGAGACCCTGGAGAAGGACAATAGAAAGAGCATTTATAAATACTTTTAAATTACCCATGATTAAAAATGAGGCACAACAGCCCTGCTGAGGCTGCTGCTGTTTACTTTGTTTACAGGGTTTTAGTGAACCATAATCATTTTCTACGGTGACATTTAAGCCTTTGCTACGAGATCAGAGTCAACTGTAAGACAGGAAACGTGAATCTTCATGTATCTTCAGGATATAAAAGTCCAATTTGCATTGGTAATGTTTATTTTTATTCAAAATGCATTTCAAGTAACATCACCAGCTACAGGCAGACCAGAGATCAGGTGACAGCAGGAGACATGTACTGTATAGGGCCAAGGAGTTAAAGGAATTAAAATTAAAATACTTTTTATAGGTTCAAGAAGGAAGCTTCTGCCCCCAAACTGCCGTATAGCCTTGCTCTCCACTATCCTCAAATGACACTCCAGGGGCCTAAAATCTGGGACAATAAAGCCTGTTGATCAGATAAAAAAAGAGTTAAAGAGACTCGATTGTCAGCTCAGTGCAGCTCAGCCCAGGCACAGCTGCATCTGTCACCGATGGCATCGACAAGTTTTTAAGCTTTAACCTAAACCTAAACCTGTAGAGAGTCCCTGTGCTGTGGAAAACATCCTGCCAGACAACTATATAAAAGTCATGGGGTAATTGGAAGAAAGTAAAGCCATCAGTAATTTTCAGTTCAGTCTCATTGACATATCACCTGCCCTGCTCTGGACACACGTGTAGGTAAATGCCTGTTAGTGTTATGGATTGAACATCACCCGAGTTGTCAGTCACTATATGTAGCAGGTGCATCACAGGTGTTCACCCCGCACAGCTCGGCCTTCAGATCAAGCTTGATAGTTCTTGTACCACCATGGAAAACAGGCTGAATACAGACAAATGATGCGTGCTGAACCACCTGCAGCTGGAGGAGCAACTCCACAACTCCCTCTACAAGAGCGGGCAAGTTCATTTTCTGATTAATCTGGTCATTCGCCATCTGCAGTACTTCGCTCACTCTGCAGATATTCTTCCACTCTGTGGTGGCCGTCATTATATCGTACACAATGGTGTTCAGGGTGAGAGCAGCCGGCAACCCTAGAATCAACAAGCTCATCAGGAAGGTTGTGAGTGAAACTTGAGTCTCTGGTGGAGGCCTGTCAAACTACAGAGGATGATTGGCAGCGCCTCTCCCTACATGCCATCCTTACGTCGGTTTGAATTCTATAGGAAGTCTTTGAAGTTGTTTCTGTGGCCATCAAACTTCACAACTCCTCCCCCTGCTGCTCGGAGGAGAGCCTTGCAACCTTTGAACTTTGGCTTTAGTTTAATGTCACATTTTCCTTGTATATCATTGTATTCATAACTTCCTATGCACCTTCCTCTATTGTATATTGCATTAGTTATGATTATATTATGATTCCATATCTTAACTAAGAATAGAGTTGAAGAGGCAATAATTGCTATGTAATAATATAGAGTACCGTAATTTCCGGACTATAAGCCGCTACTTTTTTCCCACACTTTGAACCTCGCGGTTTATACAATGACGCGGCTAATTTATGGATTTTTCCCGCTTTCACAAGCTTCATGTCGCCAAAAAACTGAGCACCGTCGCATAATGTGACGTAAATCGAGCGCGCTCAAACTTCCCATTCATTACGGTAATTAACTTTTTAACGAAATTTCTCGGTGTTTCATTCAGTGTACCAAATGAACCTCTAAAAACATTATGCCAACCTTCAATTGCATTATTAGTTCTTGGAATGTCTTCAGCAGCGGACATTATGAACAGCGGACATTATGAACAGCGGACATTTTAAACAGCGGACATTATGAATGGTCACGATTCTGATTACGGTCATGTTGTCACCCTCATCATGGCAAAGACACGGAGAAAGGCATATGATTCAGCTTTCAAGTTGAAGGCGTTTAAAAGCCTATTTATTTTTGTTCCAAGCCGTGTTTCGTTAAAGCCTGTGTAAAGTTAATTTGTTTCAATGTACCGGTAGGCACCTGCGGCTTATAGACATGTGCGGCTTATTACATTCAGATGCGCTGAATAGTCCGGAAATTACGGTATATAATTGTCGTAGATACTGACAGCCAGCGAACATCTCATGGTAATTACAGAAATGAAGGGGACGGGGGTGACCCCACCCACATTATGTCCATTGTTGTTCCCATACACTGAAATGTACTCGCCAACTTATGCAGGTTGGGAGAATGTTCACGGCGGACAGGTTGTGCTCAGCAAATACCCCTAGTTAAAAAGAAATATTTTAACTGCCACTACATTTTGTTTTAACATCTCGAGAAGAAAAGAGAAAACACAAGAGGGACCCAAGAAGTTAAGCAACGTTTAAGTTAATATCCGACTGCAGACACGGTCCAGCAGATTGACTTGCTTCTTGCTTGTTTAAGTTCTCAAGTCAACAAACTGGCCTGAAACCTTACAGGAACATTTGCAGTCAACAGCTGCCAGAGCTTTTGGATGGAAGGACATTTGCGTGTGGAAGATACAGCATAGCAGCGCTGTACTTGAACTCCTGAAGAATGAAAATGCTAATTCAAGTTACAGTACAAAGCCTCCATTTTCAGAGGTTCCATTAAAATGATATTCTGCCAACCAAGAATTTTCAAAAGGCCTTCACTGCATTCTTGAGATTTTCAGAGGTATGAATTTGATTTGTGTATATACTTGTCCATGGCTTGTTTGAACCAACTTATAGGCAATGAATGAATACCAGCGAGTCTCGCTGTGTTAAAGTTACAGGGACAACTCTAAAGTTTTCTATCAAACCACAACGTCAATAACTGTCTGCAGCAAGAGATGTTGGTCTCATTTTCAATATATGTGGAGCTTTCCGAAAAATGATTGCTCCATTACAAGACATTGAAAAGTGATAGTGTTTTCTTTATCGTCAGTTCTTTGGGGTTTTTCATTCTTTTTCCCGTTTTACTATCTCTTACAGTCTCCTTCTTCTTACCTATAGGTGTTCCCACTCCGTAGCCCTTGGAGTCGATGAGACCTCCGATCTGTGTGAGGTTGCAGTTTCTCTGGCTGATGTACTCGATGCTGGTGGACTCCATCAGCATGGCGTAGTCTGTCGTCAGGACCCGGGTGATGCCTTCCTTGTTGTTTTTAACCAATGCGGTGTTCTTCCTGCTGCTCATAAATGCCCACATCTTCTCATAGGTGGAGATCTTTGATTTCTGCCAAAGGAGCCAAACAGGTAAAAGTTGGAAAAAAAAATTATATTTGTACTCTGTACTATGTGTGTTTGTAGCGGCCCATGCACACGTCATTCGTACTAAACTATATTTCAAATACTATTATAATCACATCTATCTTTGAGTGTGCGTCTTGTGTATATACAGTATGTGTGTTTCTCCTTGCTCAGTCGGCGAAAATGGGACAGCTGTGTTCTAAATCTCCTCCAGCTGATTCAATTTGTTCGAGCCATCAACACAGCCTGCTTCTTTCTAACCAGGCAGCCGTAATCACTGGCTGCAATCTGGGAGGATAATGCCGCATGGATCACCCCTGCTGAGCCACCAGGATGCGAGGAGAGTGGGTGGCGGTTGGGGGAAGGAAGTGACAGCCCTGTCTGAGAACATCGGTACAGCGATACATTATAGAAGACAAACTAACAAGTTAACATATGTTTAACTTCAACACAGACGACCCTTAAAACGCAACCACAAGTAGTCTTAATAAGCATCTTCTGCACTTCCCATCATATACTCCGCTCTTGATGCATTTACGTTGCCTTTAATTAAAGTAAATGCAACACTTTTTTTTCTCTGCCTTTAGATTTTTTCACGGGATGTTTGGCAAAGATACAGGATGAGGAAGGCAGCAGCGGAGGAAACCCTCATGACATGATTTTATGTATTAAGCGAAGATACTGTACCACTGATTCATACTCTCATCTAAAAGCTAAAAATGTGCGATATAAATTCAAATACACAGCATAACTTGATCACATAATAAGTCTTTAACTAATTTGAAATGATAAACTTTTTCTTTTTTTTTTACAAAGTAGTTACAGATTTATGTCTAAAGTACAGACACAAAACTACGCGAACATTTCAAAAAGAATTAGCTACTTTACTTAAGATGACTCAAAAAAGAGAGAGCTGTAGGATTAACTGCCTTTTGCATGTTCTTGGTTTTACTAAAATACAAACATTTTATTGAACAAGGCAATATACAAATTATTTTATTATAAGGATGCAGGCCTTTTTATGACCTCTGCTGCAATATTTCTTTTTAAAGATTCTTTTCTTGGCATGTTTACCTTTGTTGGGCAGTTTGACAGTGAAGAGGTAGACAGGAAGACAGGGAGAGAAAAGGGGGTATGACATGCATGCAATACTTCACCGACGTGTATATATAATTCAACAGGATCTACAGCTTGACATGCACTTTAAAAAAACAGGCACTTTTGATGAGTAATTCCAGCTATTACTTTTTTATGCTGTGACTTTGATAAAGTTAAAAGCTCATTTAGAGCCAGTAGTACCTTAAAGAAGGTCATTGTGGATCCATCCCTCACTGCGCCATATTCAATTCTCGTCTGCTTTGCCAGGTCGTCTGCTGAGTCGATGGGCGCATCCATTCGTTCCACAGTGAGGAAGGCAGCCAAGTTGGCCGTGTAGGAGGAGATGATGATTAAGGTAAAGAACCACCAGATACCCCCAACTATACGAGTGGACAGAGCCTTAGGCATCAGCTCCGAGCCTGGAAGCACAGCGAAGGGTGACAAACGGTTAGAAAGAAGTTTGTATCAGAATGGTAGAGAGAAGTGAAGTTTGTGTGTGGACTATGTGTAGATGCTCTTCTAAAAAAACTAAAAATACATGTATTCTTCCAAAGCAAAGGTCCAAATGGGGTCATCTTAACAGCTGGATTCATACCAGAGCTCAAATTGGCTTTTCACCTCATCCCTAAATGATACATTGTGAACTCCTCCATACAGTATAGTTATTTTCTCTTTCTGCACTACTTGTTTGGTCTAAAACACAAAGTTCCAAAAAAAAAAAAGATAATAATTGTGAAAAAGCAAACATAATAGAACAATAATAGTGCAACTTAGAAAAAACAAATGTGATGGAGAAAACACACATCAATACAAAATAAACGAGGGAACAAATCATGCGGAAAACGTAATGAAACATAAAACTGAAAAAGCAGAATGAGCACCATTCTTTATCATTTCCTCTCTGTGCAGAGAACAGAAGCGATGAAAACACATGAATGTGATTGGAGAATACACTGTGCCTTTTTTATAACCTTTTTTCTCTAGGAGTGGAATGCTTAACTACGCTTTCAGAGTGAAATACAGATTCCGGAGGGTTGGTTTACCTGCCATGTATCTAAGGAAGCAGCAGCTCTCAGGCACAACATCCCACAAAAAGCCCAAGGCCACTATTAACCACCAAACAGCAAGGTTACACACACAACACACACATGGCACAAAATAAACCAAAATGTAGAAGCACCCACACCGTTAATGAAAGTTTTGCTTGCTTGTCTCTTCTTTTATCAATACCGTTGCATTTCTGAAGAATTAATCAATTTGACAAATGTAGCTCGCTGTCAGCAAAATGAAAACATTTCATATGCATCGCCATTTTGTTGTGATCTGGTGTTGTAAGTAGGTTTCCAATCAGGCACGTCGGATTTATCCTGCTTAAATCTCCTGCCTTTGAGGGAGGTCAAGTCCCCATGAAGTGCAACATGATTGTTCTTACAGGGCACGGTTGCAATTAATAGGGACTGGATCCCGGCTTATGATGAAAGGGCATTCGCAGAAAATAGGAGGCGAATATTGATGTTTTGAATTAAACAGCTTAGAGCAGTTTACAGTGTCAGTACAGTCTTTACTGCTGTACGGGGAGTTTATTAGATCGCTCAACACTATGGCATTTGCAGCCAATGCTATTAGTAACCCTTTAAACCTGCTATAAGTGATTTTTTTTTGTCGTGTTTCTGACTTTGAACATGTTAATCCAATTTTCAATCTCCTTTTAGGTCTGATATGGTCTCTATTTATTTTTTATCTGTTTTTTTTAGCTGCTTAATGCTCCACTACGTTCACCAGCTAGTTGCTTGCTTTGTCTATCGGCTGTTTGCTGCTGCGTTATGTAGCTAAGAAGCTTTTATCAAAGCTTCTTAGCTACATAGGCTGCCTTCTGCTACCGAAAAACAACACTGCTGAAAGTTAACTGAAACATTTAAAAAGTACTGGGCCGGAAGACCAAAACAAGCTTAAAAATACTACAAAGGTCCGTCACCAGGAGCAACCAAGACGGTCCTGCCATAAGAACATCAGCAAGATCAGCAACATCCAGCAAGTGAAAACACCTCTATTGTTGTTCTAGAGGGCATGGACAAGCAACATATTTAGTTTTCTTGTAATTTGTAGAACCTTTTGGAGCAACCCCTGTCACATACACGCTGTTGTTTGATCCATTTGTTATGTAAGAATATGGATTAGGATTGCTTAAACTGCGCGCTACAGTAAATACCTTGCCGCATGAGAGCTCCAACGCCAAACCAGAAACTGTTGAGTAAAGTGAAATTGTTCTGTATCAGAGTCGAGGACGGGTTGCACGGATGTGGGTTGTACCACTCGTACGGAGTAAACCTATAAAAGACAATAAAAGAACAGAGAGAGAAAAAGAGATGAAATATAATAATTTGAATATCAGAAGAAAGATGCAAAGTCTACGGTATGTGCTGTGGCTAATCTCCATGGGTCTCACTGGTCACACACTTTACTTCAAGTAGACTTCCAGTTTATCTGCAGTGCAATCAACACTTGATTTGCATTTAGATTTTTACAAAAATATATCTCGGTTACGGGTCGCGAGGTGCAACCTGCTGGAAGGGGGTTTTACACACAACCTTAGAGGGAGCTGAAGAACGAGCTCACAATTACTCTCTGCTACTTAACAAACACAATGAAAGCCAATCTGACAGCCGACAGGCAGCTAGAGCATATTTTTGGTTATTTTAGAATAGCTTTGAAGGATTAGACATTTCCTAAAGTACAGTCATGGCAATTATTCTAGACTATTTGTGATTTTTTTTGTGGTGTGAATTTGATACAGGAGGCGTGACAAAATGCTGAGTGCTACTACAATCGCACAGTTTTTCTTGTCCGTTGCACTTTCAAATTATTTCCAAAGGAGCTTGTGGCAAAGCTGATCCTGGCTGTGGGCAGCTCAGTAAGCAGTCACCATCTATACATCCTACAGTATACCGTCAGCAACCTTCGCATTATTCCATCCCACCATTCATCCTTTCATTATCACGAGCATCAATCCATCCTCTTACCTGGCAATCACAAAGAGTACACAGCTAACTCCTGTGCAGGCTAGCAGCACGTACATCCAGATGTCGGGAGACAGGGGATTAAGGAAGGAGAATACGCCCGGATTGGTGCCGTTAGGTTTACGGTACAGGATGCTGATACCTAAGGTCATGAAGGGCTTGGAGAAGTCGATGCTTTTCTCTCTAACGTATGTGATGGTCAAGGGGGCAACAGCAAGGTCTGCAATCTTAAAAATACAGAGGAATTTCATGGACAGCTATAATTACTGTTTACTTTTCAGATTAGGCTTTTACATTATAAAAACATAATATAAGATTATAAAATACAATACATTGTGAAAAAGTATCCAGTGGTCCCCAACCTTTTTAGCTCTTACAAAAAGCTTTTTTCTTTAACTGGACCCCTTGGTCACATTTCTGATGTATGCAAGTTGATAGTAAATCCGCCAAAGGGAGAGATTTCTCACATACGTCACAAAAATAGTCCAAAAATGTAGACAGATTTGAGTGAACAAATGACCCCATAATCATCTCACAGCCCCTCAGAATTATTTTCTGACCCCCAGGTTTAAAACCACTGGACTAAACAAACCAGTATAAAGTAGTTAAAACTAGCTCCAACTTGACCAATTCCAACAGTAAAACTCTACGTCAGCAATGAAGCGACAACACTAATCTAATAGTGTGTAATACAAAAATACATCAAATATAATATAGATCATTTGCTGATAATACTTCTATACTTTTAATTAAGTTGAATTGAGAATACCGTAGTTTATGGGCCACATTCATGAAACCAAAAAGCCAGGCTTATGACCAACTGTTGCTTGTTAACCCAGCAACCCCCTCGGCTAACTAATCTCCCTGTGAACAGAAACCCCCGTAGTGTGACTGCTGTCAACTCACGTGGTCAATCAGCTCCCGCACCATCCCGTTCCACTCTCCCTTGTCATTCTGGGCGCCGTATTTCCCATCAGCCACCAGTCTGACTTCATATGTAAAACCCAAGATGTTGGAGAGCTCTTTCAAAAGGTCCAGACAGTAACCCTCGAAACGATCATTCCCAATCAGCTCCTTGTCGGACTTTCTCTGCATCACATATGGATTTTCCTGTATAGCAAAAGAAAACTGTTTTCAAGGCATATTCCTTATTCTGATTAAACTCTTTCTATGCTCAGAGCTTATTTGAAGGAAACTACATTTCAGAACTGTTGACCCTTAGATGAGTGGCAAAATGTCTAAACAGTAAAAATGACAAAATACAAGTTCAGCAAATCTTTTTCTCTCATTAACACCACTCCTTCCCATCGTTCCCCTCTGCCTTCTCTTTGTACTTTCTCCTGTTCCTGTGCCGTCCTCCGTTTAACCTCCGTCATTCCTCCTCACCAGTATTGTGGTGACAATAAGAGTCCTGTTAGCCAGGGAGTCCGTCACATTGTTGTTCTTGTCTCGGGAGGACTTCTCCGTCAGGTTCATCCCCCTGTACGAGTTCCACACAGCAATCTGGAAAGGCAAACACATTCTTATTATCTCAGAGACCAAATATAGAGAGCCTAATTTAGTCTCCAAGTCTTACCAGGAAACTGGAAACCGATGCGATTCACTGCATATGAATCATATTTTCTGATTCGTCGAACAGAAAAATGAAAAAGACGAGTACTGGGTAAATGACCTGACTCTCCTGGCTCATTTTCAACATCTGCTCCATTCACTATACTACAGCATTTCCCTTTGCCCAGCTTTCCTCCGATGATTCTGGGCAAAGTGCTGAAAACTCAATTTAATAAAACTACATTGAATATAAAAATTAAAAAGTACTTTTCTCCAAACGGAGCTGCTGATTGTGTGAGGTGTGTCAGGTAAAAGTTTACAGCTGCAAAGCAATATCACTCCTGTTGTGTGCAGCGATTTATCTGACTCTAAGGTACTGAACATACTGAGCAGCTTGAGCAACAAATCTGTTTTTCATTACAAATGTGAAAACAACATTTGCTCTATGAGGAATTATTGTCATCTGTTAGCGTTTATATTTTGCTATGAATATTTAGTTTGAATCTGAAAAATAAACATAGATCATTAATAGTAAAGGTGTTAATTACAATAACGGTTAGATAACATACTTTTGTGCATATTATTACTTGAATACACGTGAAGCTGAAACGATAAGACGATTGGAAATATGCAACTAATCAAATTAATCGTTTTAGTCAATTTTAAAACGAAAATGACAAATATGTCTACGTTCCGTTATTAGTACTTGCTGATTTCTTCATTATGGGATAAGAAACTGAATATCTTTCATTTTTTGAATTTTGGTGACAAAACAAGACATTTGTTGACGTTGTAGTCATTGGCCTTTAGGACGTTATTTTATTTTATATTTATTTTAGAGACAAAATGATTAATTGATGGTGTGGAATACTGTCCCTGCTCTCACACCAGCAGGGCCAGTATGAACGAAGACGGGCAGGATCAGACAGGGTCCGGGGGAGGGGGGGGGGAGGGGGGTGGAGGACGACATGGTGTCTGCCCTTCATACTGTCACAGTAGCTGTGAACGAGAGTGTCCGGTTCATCGGACCAGGCGGTATAATCCAGACAGTTATAAGATTAGGACAGACGTCTGTCAAATGGATTTTGACCCTTTCAAATCCCCTCACTGGAAAAGAGCAGAGCAAAGGTCAAGGGAGGCTCATGACATTGAGGCAATGAAGTTAAGTGCATTAAATGTACTACATTGAACTAAAGCGCTCCTCCTTTTGCCATTCAGTCTGTGAACAAAAAGTAATATATTTGGGTATTTTAAGTCAGAAACAATGGCCCGTTCATTCATTCACTGTATAAGAGGATGAGTAGTACTGAACGCATCAGCACCTCTTAATAAACTGAGCACTACAGAAGGTAGTTTTATTTTTCATAATTTATTTTGCATAAAAAGGGCTGTGTGGGATTACCTATTGCAAAAGATAACATGCTTTTCACTCCCCATTACGTCCTGTCTTATTCTGTTCACCCAGTCAGACAGAAAATGTGCTCACTTGTAACCTTGCTAAAAGCACTCTATATCTCCGCCGTGGCACTTTCGCGAGGGTCCACTCTGTGCGGGAGTCCATAAATCTGCCTTATCTCTGGATACTGCAGATGACACATTGAATGGGATTGGATTCAATTAATTGCATCGTCCTCAATCTCAAAGATAAACGGACCGAGTAGGAACAATAGTTTTGGCAGTGGGGAGGATATTTTGGTCTCCGATTGTGTGGTTTCACAGCATCTAGCTGGTGTTGTATGTTGTAGAACTGTGTTATTTTGGGAACTATCATCCTCTGTGAAATATCAACCGCATCATTAGTCAGTTTGAAGTTTAAGTAATAAAGTAATCTGACCAAGCCAATGAAATCAATGCTAAAATATGGCCTCGGACGACTGCGACGCATACATTCATCATCTTTTAAACCCCTAAATCAAGGATTTACTGTGTAGACTTGCAAATTTATCATACGTACCAGAGCAGCTCCCAACAACAAAGTGTGTTATAAAAACTGACGGGAATTCTCTCATATGCTGCGAGTAAAATGTTATCTATGAACGCTAAAGCTCATCTCCATCCAGAACCAAATCGGAGTGGAAAACCGTTACCACAGAGCGGAGACATACTAAGCCAGGCCAAGAAAACTGAGGGGGTAAAAAAAAAATGTATTTCCAGAAAGTCAACAACTTTAGAAGAAAATACTTTATTTCCTTGGAGACTTTTACTTTGTTTAGTCCCATCATCCTCTTCAGAGTGTATTTTACGCTCCAGTGCCCACAACACGACTGCAACGGACTGATAATTCATTTTTCATGACCATAATCAAGCGTTTTATGTGATGTGCTTACTATGTTGTGGTATTTCCTCTAAGGGGAGGCTTTTGAGGACTAAAAGTACTGAATGAATTAAAATTACAGTATAAATCAATGCTGCTGCACCTTGACAGCTGCTGCCTGCTTCCATACCTGTTTGTCTGACAGCTGAGACAGACGGAGAGGAAGAACTTTGCCATCTTCTGACAGTAATCTATGTATTTGAGAGGATGAATTAATTCAACATCCCGTCTTTCACTCACAAATAGTTGGTTTCAAGGTGAAGCGCAAAGGTAGTGAAGTAAAGAATATCGTTCGCACTTTAGTATTGACAATATATTTTGAGGGACTAATGATAGTTTAAATTGCTTTCTGCTCCTCTTCCAACAAGTGTTGATGCCCGACAAAAGCTGTTGTCTCCTCTGCTAACTGGCTCTCTCTTGGCTGCAATAAAGTTACAGCTAGTGTGTATGATTTCCATGAAAGTATGAAGGCAGTAGGCGGTAGAGTGGTCTTCCACCAGGCAGAGGGTCGGTGGTTCAATCCCTGCGGGCAACATGTCAAAGTGTCCTTGGGAACTCCAACAGTGTCACTACTGATAAGCATGTGCTACCTTGTATTGTAGCCTCTGACTCTGTATGAATGCTCATCAACAAAAGCTGACGTGTTGTAAAGTGCTTTGAGTGGTTGCAAAGATTGCAAAAGTGCTATATGAAAGCAGTCCATTGTAAGTAGTGGACAAGTATCTGCAAAAGTGAAGGTAAAATAAATTCTCAAAAGAGAAATTGCATGACTTCTTACTTTTTGTACGGACGTATTGTTGTGTCTACTTAAACAAAGGGATATATATATATATACACACAGTATTTCTTTTTTTTGACCACTGCTGGTAAAGTTTTGACAAGTGTTAGGTGCAATGCCTGGACCCAAACAGGGAGAAAACTGAAATGTCAAATACATGGCATTGCTGTATACAAAATCAGTGAAGAGAAACAAGGTTGACAAGGCAAGGTGCAGGGAGGCGCGTGGCATACAGAGAAAAGAGGGGAGAAAGGGGAGGCAAACAACAAAGGCTTGGACCAAACATGGCCCTGGCACAAACCTTGATCCACCTTTTCGTGAGGCGACTTCCGCCCTCCACAAAACCCTTTTGAAAATGTGAAGAGGGCAACAAGAAGCACAGACAGCGTGGAAAGAAATAATCAGTTGTTGCAGCATTATAAATATTCATGACTGGACAAATCTAAACCAAATAATAAATGTGTGGATGGATTATGGGAAACAAAATCTCTACAGCACCGTTCTCTCTTTCTCTCTCACACACACACACACACACACACACACACACACACACACACACGCCTTAATGGAATGAATCAGCCAGGGTGGAAGCAGCTTGAGAGTGGTGTAATTGGATGTTTCAGGCCCCTGTGCTCACCCTGGATGTGCCGTCCTCTTTGAGGCTGATGATGTCCAAATCAAAGTCTTTCCTCAGGCCGTCGGTCTTATTAAGAACAATGTGCCCAGTCAGTCCATCCCACTGTGCCTACAGAGAAAAGATGCAGAGTGAGAGGGAAGTGGAAGATAGCCTCAAGCGGAGCCTTATTGAAGCTCTGGAGCAGACTCCCAGGAGGAGACGTGAAAGGGATTGAGGCATAGAGAGTGTTGACACACGGCTGGAGAAAAACATCAGGTGAAGACTGCAATACGTCTACAGGTTGTTCTGTGGTACAATCTCAATATGCCCGAAAGTTTATGTTTGTGAAAACTACATTTGTACGGACATTCATACTAACTTTGCGGTAGGGATACTCAAATAGTTCATTTAAATTGATGCATCTTGTAGACAGTAATTATTACTTTTTCCCAATGGACTGTTCATTTCCAGATCTATGTCATCTACATCTGTGCATACAGTTTATTTATGAGATTCAAAAACTGATCATTGTCTTCTTTTGCTAAATACTTGAGAGAAAGGGAGGAATTAACTGACATGTATGTGTTGGTGCAAACCAGCTTTCTCCTTTGGAACAAGAAAATCTTAAACCTGAACATGAAGGATTTCTTAAAATTCTAAAAGTGAGGGTATTATACAGTCATGGACATAGCACAAGGAATATCAAGTTTTATTTCTCAAAATAATAGATCTTTTCTCTGTGTCTATCTCAATTTTTGACAGCTAGAAAAAAAGCAGAGTTCCTCATGACAGGAAATTGATAAGTCTTCGTGCTTGATTTTCTTGGTGAAGAAATATTTGCTGCAGTAAAGACATTAAGTAAAATAAGAAATGCAAAAAAATGGTTACATCTTCATTTGTCTGCTAATTTAGTTTTGAGACGTCTGTAAAGTACAGAGACTGTTTTTGTATTGTCAATGTGTGGCTGTGTGGTTTGTATACTATTTGAAAAACCAAAATATCAATATAAATAGACAGCAAAAACACATGAACTGAATCGGAGGAACATTGCTACAATAATTCAACACATTTTCTGTCATGAAATGATGCGCATTGAACAAAAAAAAAATTGTGTCCACAACCATGGACTACAATAGCTAGAAAGGAGAGAAAACACACAGGTTATAGTGCCCAGGATTTAATTTCAGCCATTGAAATGAAAGCTATGTTCTCATATTCTGAACTCTCTTGTCAGAAATGTTTTTTAATTGAGTGCTGTGTGAGGCATTACTGGTTTGTGCAATCAAAAAGGCTCTTATCTAGTGATGAATGGCACAGGAGGACAGATTCTTCAAAGGATGGGCAGTGGCAAACTAAACGAAAAGATGAGGAGGAGAGAGACACAGAGACGCAAAGAAAGAGAAAGAAAGAAAGAGAGAGAGAGAGAGAGAGAGAGAGAGAGAGAGAGAGAGAGAGAGAGGAGGATGGGGGGCATGAAGAGGAAAATATGAGTGAGGGGATTGAATGAAAATGTTCCCTCTCCATGGCGGGCAACAGTCCTCTGCTGGATTTAAGACTTAACAGATCAAAACACTCGTGCATCAAAGGCCTCATTTCTGTCTGTAGGCATCCGTCTGACAGTCAGGCCGAACCACATGCTTTCAACTTATAAGTACATAAATACCGTATATTTTCATGTTGTGTACTTTCAGAAGCAAAGCGTGGCCTGTCAGAAGGGACCTATAAAGTAACGTATCACATGAAATGATCTGACATCCACTTTTGGTGAGTTTCATGATCGCAAAAGAGGCATAACGAGGGAAAATTGAAGGAGCTTGTGGTCACGATGCTCTTTCAAAACACCAAAATACATCATTAAAAATGCATGGTGGTCCAGCTCAATGCGACAGGGGTTTGCTAAGTCACGCTGCAGATGTAACAGGGTTTTTAGTCGCCTGTGATCTGAGGCCTTATCTGACACCAACCTCCTTGAAGAGGTTCATGAAGCGTGGTCCGAAGCGCCAGGGTTTGTGGCGGTGACACTGCAGGGAGCTGACGGTCATCTGAGTGGCGCGCTGCGACGCAACGGCGACCATGAACACTGCATCATACATCAAGGCTGCGTCTGTCTGCGGAGGAGGCAGTGAGAGGTAGATGGGTTTGGTTTTTTTTCTCCTCACATTGCACTCAAAAGCCCATGTGCAATACACAACTAAACACACGTTGTAAACAAGATGAATTACAGCAAGAAACCGAGAGGGCAAGCCTTGAAGATGAAAATGTAAAGTATACAGGATATTGTATGGATATAATGATAGAGCAAATACAAAAAAAAAAGGATTACAGTGTTAACATTTTTGGCATGCTGAAATACAGCCTCTGCAAATATTTAAAGGTTAGCAGGTCTTTGCAGTTTACAATTGTATGCACATGTGCACGCAGCATACAAATGTGCATCATTGGCTTTCTGCAGAGCAGGTGTATTGTTAGTGCCCTGTAATGTAAAAATAACAGTACAGGGCTTACAGTCATGATTCCGTCCATGAGGCCACTCTCTTGTTTCGGACCCTGCAGCCTTTCCATGGCCCACTTATCCATCGTGGAGGCTACCAACGGGTCATCAACGTTGAGCAGTCTGAAGCCGGTCATGTTGACCCCGCTGTAGCGGTACGGCTCCAAGTCCAAGGCAAACAAATCCTGGATAAAGAATTGTAGAGAGGAGCGGGACGAAAAGATGGATGTGGTTTGTTTGTGTTGACGATGGAGAAAGAGAGAGCAGGAAAGAGATTTAAGCCCTAGTTCAGGATGTAACCTTCTCAGCATTTCACTGTGAATTGACGAGCCACTGCAACTTTCTTTTTTTTTTTAACATCCCCAGTGAATTTACAAAGTCAGTTTGAGGCCAAATCAGCACACAGACTATGAGTTTGGTTTTACTTTGTCTGGTATCGCCCATAAAACAACTTTATTCGTACAGTTTTTCAACTCACCAAGGTCGTGAAGAAGAAATGGTAATACTCGGTCATCATTCCCATTGATGAGAGCTGTGAAATGAGAAGAAATACCGTAATAAAAGAAAATGCCAGGACATTATTATTTAAAATACGATGAGTTCAGGTACCGCTACAGTCACATCTTCAATAAAAAAAGTGTTTTTCATTTGGCTGGTAATTTTTTTAGACATTTAGGTTTAGCTTTATTTTATGGCATTCAAAACGGCAACTATCTGATTACGTAAATAAGTACAAAAAATACACATGAATTTCACTACGCCTTAGTTTGAAATGAACATTATGTGGATTGTTATGTCCTTTGAAATTGTTAATTGTGTATAACAAGCAGTATAGATAAAAACACGATTTTAAATGGTTGTACAAATACGTGTGAAGTATCAGGACTACAGAAATGGATACAGGTCTTTTATCTGTTCAGTCCATCAGGCATGAAGTGTGCACACAAGGATAGTCACATATACGTCTGTCAGCACGTCTGGTAATTTCATAAATCATCAGCTACCGCACTTCATCATCTATGTTAAATTAGCTAAATAGTAACAAATCCATGTGTTGGGAAATTAGTTGTGGACCATTTAAAATCTGACGATGATAGGGAAGTGCTATTTCATACTTTTCATTATCATATCCTTGATATGTCTATCAAATGTAAGCCTTAGTGAACAAAGTAATACGGTGTAGCCCCCAAAGGACACATAAATCTGTTGTAAAAAAGCAGTAGAACAAAATCTTATTTTAATCCCTTTACAAACCTGCTTGAGGAGCTCGGAAGCCATGCGATAGGAGCAGTCAAAGAGAATAAAAAATTCCTTGTCTTTCTTCAGTTCCTTAAGCAGCGGTCGGGCATCTTGGTTGCCCGGGGTCAGCTGGCGGATCTTGATCTTCAGATTGAACTTTGCCGGAGCCTTAATCAACTCCTGCATCCTCATCAGACCTACAGAAGGCAAAAAAAGTGTTTTTCCCATAAGTCAGGGTCAAGGACATTTGGGCAGGGCACGTCCTCGCTGTCGTACTTGGACCCCTATTCTTCAACGAACGGGTGGGATCTCTATTCACTTGCATCACCTGTTGCCCAATGAGTTGCATCTTTTTCATTTTTTTTTTTTTAAACCCATCAAACGCCAACAAACACCCTCTCTGAATCGTGTGCACAGTATGTGTGTGCGTGTGTGTGTGAACAACAGTGTGTAAATATGCAGGTGTGTGTCTGCGTGACATTTCAGGAAAAATACATTTGTGATCAAAGATAAAAAGGTAAAAAAAAGAAAAGAAAGATCTATAAACTATGACATTTCAACAGCAGCATTTCATATTCTCTGAGTCATGGGCTGGCACTCCATATTGGACACCGCTGGATTTGAGGCCATCAGTGTTGTGGTTTGGCTCTCTGCAGCAGCATGAAGGCAGAGGGCAGGAGCACTGGCAGCTGTTTGATATCAGGCACTCGTGCCCTGTCACAGATTGGGTTCACTAGCCAGCACGAGAAAGGTGACCGGGGTAGACAGTTGAATTGCATTTTGTGAGAAATTATAACCTTGACACATGAATATATTGTAAGGTCCAGAAAAAACAAGCCGGACCTCTTCTCCCTCTCCATTCCTCACTTCAAATGCCACACAATGTCATAGTTGATATGCAGCAGGAAATAAAATCATGAGAAAATTGCAGTCTTCAGTCAGTTATTCAAATGAAAAAGAGTAATCATGAGACAATATACTGAATAATGATTCAATTGCTAGTGTGTTTCCCTTCTCTTAAAGATTATATTACAGATTACATGTAAGTGACAGATGTCTGAGCTGAATTTTTTTTTGTAGTAGTTGAGTGAAATGAGCTACCGCTACCTGTTTGATCCTCATATCCACCCTCTTCACTGAGTGATGTTTTTCTTCCTCAAAACTCTCTTATGTATAATATTTTCGGAATTCAAAAATAGTTCATACCAATATATTTGGTCAAAACCATTTGAGCAAATATATTGGTATGAAACACCCAACCCTATCCTGCTGATACTACTTTGCTTCTGCAAATTCATTTTTTTCCCCCACATAAAATGCGGACTAAACCGGGTGGGTTTACCTTCCATTTCGTCCCTTTTCATGCATGGCAGAATGTAATGACTTCTTAAAGTATATCTATGAATCAGTTTTGAAAGGTACAATTGCTACTGGACTAAAAACAAAGCCCTACCCGTGCTGTCCTCGTAGACCACGGTCAGCTTCCTCCATTTGAAGAAAGTTACCACGTCCAGGATGGCCCTGGCGATGGCGGTGTACTCGGGATACAGGTTGATGAAGAAGGTGTCTTTGTTGTCCACTGACGGGTGTTTCCAGCGGGTCTGAATGTGCGGGACTTCCAGAGCGTTGCAGATGGACTGAACAGCACTTACAGAGGAGCTGTGAGACGGGCCGAACACGGCGACCACCCCCAGAGCTAGCTGGTCACACACTGGTGGTAAAGAACAACACAAAGGCAGGTGGTTGTTCTTCCAGGTTGTTTAAACTGTTTCTCAAACAAAGTCCATTGCAAACCAGGTGCACTTTTGATGTAAACAACATAAGAACGTAGTCATATAATTAAAAATAGCATGTTTGGTTTGGGATAGCTGAACTATATTTCCTTTTTGCCCAAAGTGAGACAATCACACATTGTTAGCCTAAGTTACTCTAAGCTAAATGGCGAGATGAGTCATTAGTCACCCTCAGTCAAAAAATACACCTATTTCCAATGGTTAGGGTTTAACATTTTGTTCATGGAATTATAAACTTAATAAATACATTATTACATCCATGCTTGGATAACTTAAAAGGTGCATTTTCTTACCTTTAAGATGCTATTGATCCCCTATATCCAGTAATTAAGCTAGGTTATGCTAATCTTAATGATTCACCATACCTACAAACTGCATGCAGAGACATTAAATTCAATGTTAATGAATTTGCCCCACTCTGGATAAGAAGAGAAAATAGTAAAATAACCCTCAAACCACGGTATCCCTTTTTCAAATGAGGCCTTTTAAAGTTTTCAGAGCACTTGTTATCCACAAAGCACATGAACTACTTATGTGATTTAGTTGTCATCACTTGCAGTAATAACAGGTAAGCTCTAAATCTTAACATAGCCACATCTTAGAATTATTTCCTACCTCTCCTAGAAGCCTCGAAGCCATCAAAGAGGTTGATCCTCTGAATGTCGTAGGTCAGAGTAGTGTTGGGCATCAGGGTCTTGTTGCGGTTTATGTTATTTACAGCAAACTTGAACGCCAGCTCGTCCATACTCACTAACTCGCTCTCCCGGGTCTCAAAAATACCACCTGTACATGTGAGATGGGGGACAAAGACAAAGACCCTGTCACTGCAACAGCTTCTGTAATAACAGAGTATAAATTGAAGTGTTCTGTGCTCCTGTGTGGGTTGACACACTCAAACATAACAAAGCAAGACAGTGCTTACAAAGCATCTTAGAGCATTAATGGAAGGAGAACACACAGAGGTCAGAGTAATCTTCATGCAGCATATGTTTTATTTTAAGTTTACACCAACAAGCAGTTCAGGCTGGTGTTGGTAAGGTTGAGAAAACAAAGTATAGAAAAATGAAAAAAACTAAACAATAGAAAACTTTTTCTAAAGAACATAAGGAGAGCCGTAAATCAACAAACTAAAAGTTAGACTAAGACCGTAGATATTCCAGCAGCCGTGCGCTTGAACTCAACAAACTTCAACTCCAACAAGGAACTACTTGTGAGGAGCTTCTACGCCTTGCATTTTACATTTCTATGTAAAAACAACAAAACAATTTCTAAATCAATATTATAATTGTCCTAACAGAAATCTTAACAATATAGTACTTAAAAAGTCTATCCCCTGAAGGAATGAAAACCCCCCAATGTACTCTAATCCAAATGGTACAGTCTGAGTTCTACTATATGAAGCCCATTGGAAGCACTCACTTCCTGTTTGGCAGTTTGGACCCATGACCAGCAGGTAATATGGGAGTTCAACAAACATTTTGTCCATCAAAGGTACATATGTGTGGTTATTCAAATAAGAATGCGAGAGAGTATGAAGTATGCATATTAGCGATGGCGAGATGAAGCTTCATGAAGCTTTCCAGCAAATTGGTTCGCGAAAAAGGTTCATTTCTCGAGGCTTCATGTGCACACAAAACCACCTGTTGGTGAAAGGGTGTAAAACAGGCAGATATCATCTCTCAACCATGTGATCTTTGATATACTGTATTTTGCACAAGTAAAGGCTTGGGAATAACTGTAAAAAATGTTTTAAAAATGTTCCATGTAATCCATTTATATCAATATAGGGTAGGATTTAAATACGTTAAATACGTTAGGATTGTATCACATAACTTTATAATAAAACAAATTCTCTCATGAGTAATGTATCCAGTATGTGTAAATCAATTCTTTGGGCAATAATTGTATCATAATATAAAGATACTGACATTATTACCATGTAATGAATGGCAGCAGGGGTAATATTAGTGTTGTAAAACTGGAGCGTGGCAGTGGTTTAACCTACCTGGGACCACTCATGTGTGTCAATAGGCGAATAAATAGTGTTTTGAATCATTTCCGAGAGCCACGAAATGAATAATATTTCCCTTTTTCGAACTGTGTGAATTTTAATGCCATGATCAAAGACTATTCTTACATCCCCACACACAGGCAAAACAAAAGAAGGGTTAGAATCACATGTCGGGTCACACACGCAGTCTAGCTATTTGAAATGTCCTGTTGGGTTTTGCTATGTGGGCGAGACAAAAAAGAGAATTAGGAATTAGGATTTCTGAGCATAGGAGTAACATCACAAATAGGGATGAGAGGTCTCCTGTAGCCAGACATTTTTGAGTTTGAGTTTGTAGGCTACAGTTCGTGGGTATAGAGGCTGTTTGGCAACTGTTGAGGGGAGGAGAAGAAACTTCCCCAAAGAGAGGCCTATTGCATACATCACTTATAGACCTGTATCCTCAGGGCTTGAATAATACATTGCTTCTCTCTTGTGTTTTAATAAATGCAGATGATCATTATTGATCTATGTATGTATTTTTTTTAATGGAGGTTCTGCACATGAGTTGGCATACTGTACGTGCATGTATGCATGCATTTTATCAAAATGTGTCACTTTTAATTAAGACAAGATAGGATAGAACTTTATTTATCCCGAGGGAAATTGTTGTGCAACAGTTGCAATACACAGTAGGAGACAGTATAAAAATTCTAAAATGTACAAATAGTGCAATGAATTTTTTACAATATATAAATATATATATATCTAAAAACGATGTAAACATAAGATGAGTTGAGATGGGGTAAGGTGCAATATTCAACAAGGTGAGGTAAGGTGCAGTATTTAGCAAAATAATGTAAAGAATAAGAATTTGTTGCAATAATGAATTGAATGTGATATTTCTGTTCTGGATGTGGTTCTTTGGATTGTTGTTCTGTACATGATGAGTTTACATATGTATAGACATGCATTTTCCACTGTCAATGTGTAAATCAATGTGTCACTTTTCTGGATTGTTGCAAGAAGAGAATGTCATATATTTCTTCTTGTGACTTGAATGTTCTTGCTTCTATTTTTCTTACTAGTGTTTGTTATTTGATGTTGTTTTGATTATCTGTGTCAGCTGAGATGGTAAACACCCGCTGCTGTTAAAGAGGGGTCGCACCCACAAATGTCTCAGAAAAGCCTATCGCTGAAGCATGTCCATTTCCTTCTGCAGCTGCCTTGCACCATTTAAAGTGTTACATATTTATTTGCTAGTGCTGACGACTTCATTCGCTAGTTGAATAATGTTTGGAAAATGTCTTGATTTGTGGAATTTTAGTAATTATGTCCCCCACTTATTGGATTTCTGATTCGAATCAATAAGTGTGTGTTAGACCCAGACAGGTTCAAAACAGGGCACACGCATTTTAATCATTCAAGAGCATATGTACTCTGCACAAAAACAACTTGTACTGATTAATTTGCTCTTCAAATACAAGAAATTATCAACAGAGGAGCAAACTTCATGGCCTCAGAACTGTTGAAGGGAACGGAGTTCATTTCTTTGATGATATAGGAGCCACTTTCTAATAAAGTATCCCTTTTTAAAGGGCTTATAAGCAGTAATAATAATTTAATAATGTATTAGTTTTTTTGGTAATGCTTTATAGATATGTTACTTTGGTTTTCCAGGTTTAAAAAAATCCAACTGCATGGTGTATATCCTTTCTATTAAACCCCGCTTTTATATAGTGGTAATCAATTAATAAACCCTCATGAATTTCTCATTATTTCTAAAACATCACACATTAAACATGTTAAGTCATTAAAAAGGGTTTCAATCAAGTCTGCGGTTGTAAATGTCAATAAGATAATAATATTTTAGTTTTAGTTCATATCATATTTCCAGAAGCCCATTTGTCAAACTGTTTGACTTACCAGTCAAAGGGATTTTTCACAAGCTGGCAACCCAAAAGTTATCAGAGAAAGTGTTGTCAAACATTAATAAAGACTTAGTTAAAACTTATACAACTCCTTTATAAAGGGTGCCTTTTCCGAAAGTATAAGTGGAAACGTAGTCTTCAACCCATTGGCAGAAGCCCGACATGGAAAGGATACGCAGACCTATACAGTAAGTCTGCATTAAGCCAGACGAAGTGTGCAACATTTTTTATTTAATTTGTTTTACACAACAGTCTGCACAATCTAAAATTACACCAAATATTCTCGGCAGCCTGATTTAATGAGGGTCATTTCCAATTTCTATTTTATGCAAAACACATCTCAAAGCCATTAAACAAACCCATAAATACTTTATGTCCACAATAAAAGACAATATTTGTAGTTTCAATGCCTCCAGCTTCAATATTCTACGAGAAGAGAATTCATTTGGGATTCCCACAGAAGCATGCAAATGAAGATGAATATTAAGTGTTCAAAGATGAACAATCATAATTTTTCTCCAAGGCACAAAATATAGTCTTAACACTTTGTTTCTTAAAGTGGGGAGAACATCAGCAGCTGCTGTTCCACTGGTCTGACTTACTCAATATACGGGGACCCAAGGCCACATACATGCAACTCTCTGCATGGACCAGCTGTCAGCAGGCTTTAGAGAAACAATGCTGTTCAGACAGACTTTTGAAATTGCCCCGAAACTCCTCATCAACATCCTGTCATCCGGGTTCAGAAGATGTGAAGTGTGGACTCAAAGGAAAGATGAAATGGAGAGGGCATAATTGCTACCGCGATGTGAAAAGGCAGGATATAAAAAGGGTTCAAGAGCTTCTCGTGGAGGTTCAAAACGGGCTTTCGAAAAAGAAGTCACATCAGTCAAAACACGGACCAAAAAAAAAAAAAAAAAAGAAACCCTGGACAATTAATTGTCAGTCTTTAAATTTTTTCAGGGTAGATTCCTCAGCATGAAACAGCAAGTTTTCGCTCACTTTCTGATTCTGCAGATGTTTGCTCAGGCGGAATCTAATCACAGACAAGTTGGTCTATGTGTTCAGATCTAATAAAATGCTTCCTGTCTCTCCTCTGCTGCTGATGCGTTACCCTGAGCAGAAGATAACAATGACTTCACCGGCTCATATTTTTATAAAAACGTACAGCTTTACACTCTTAAATGTATGTGTTCTGGTCCAGATGTAATGGCTCATTATAATATAGCTCACAATAGTATGGTGTAGTGTATGCTCTTATGTAATTCTTGTGCATGTATGAGAATAAGAATGAGTTTAGCTCAGCCCAGATTAGTTTAAAAGAGAAAAAATACATTTCTTGATAAGTGTATCAGTGGGTGTTAGACTTATGCACATCTAAACAATTATAGTACACTACGGCTGAGATGTAGGGCTGGAATCAGATCAGATTTCCACACTAATGCTGATACGATACCATTTGGTGATTGACAAAAGCGATACCTTACTTTGAGGAGTGTTAACTGTAAGACCTTTGTTCATTGAACAAAAGAAGCCTATAGGGCTTTCATTAAATAAATGAATAATTAATTAATTGTCTTGTTTTACCATACCAGTTTTGAGGTCCGCTACTCAGCTGAGAAACAAAAGACCAAGGGTTTACAAATATAGTGCAAAGACTGCGAATGTCTTCACTGGATCTGCACTGGTTTTTATGAAGCTGGCCCCTGCAGGGACACTGTGAAGTGCTTCAGAGCCTGTGCTACTGTTACTGATCCTTTGAAGTACATCCCAGTTTCTATTTCCACAAACAGGCAGTTATAAAGATCCAAGGGAGTCGTTTGAGGCATGCTAAATCATTGGGCAGTCACACCAGGTGGATTATTTCAACCTGGTTAATTGTTTCTTAACAAAACAATATAAAATGGGAGGCAGGGGGGGGGGTATATCGGGGCTTTGTGTACGCTTGGTAACAACTGCTGGTCAAGTACTGTACATGCAGTGTAGCCTGAGGAGCTCCATGTGCCGTGTCGACATTAGCAGAGCTCAGTCAGACACAGCGTACATACTCGACACAATATAAATGGCCAACCTGATTTAATGTCTGGCTGCGTAAATTAGGAATCATGATCAATAGCTGACACATGTCACTCCCTCAAAATGACTTATCTGTAAAGCTTCGATTGGTTTCCTATGCATGCTTAAGGAATATTAATTTGTCTACAAACGCCACAGACACAGCGACGTACCGACACACACATACATTAGCCGCATTCAAACAGGCACTCAAAATGTCACAAATAAGTTCTTGTGAACGTAAGGGCAGCCGATTAGTAATTATAATCCAGAACCATTAGGACGTTAATACAGAAGTGTAATTTATTCTTTAATTACTGCGGTTACAAGGCACATAGCTGTAACTGGAAGAAAACGGTGGCATTAAAAATGTGAATGTGTGGCGCAATACAACGGATGGATGAGAGATTATCTGGCTGCTGCAGTGGGAGGAAAACATAAAACAAAAAAGCTGAAGAATGATTTTCAGCTTTGAGCCAACCTGTCACGCAGACCTGATCAATCTCTTCAGCAATCCACCGGGGAGATAAAGATGTTTGTGTGTGTGTGTGTGTGTGTGTGTGTGTGTGTGTGTGTGGACAATCTCACCCCATCATCTGTCACCTCACTATTTAATTAGAAATAATTATGTCTTACATTAGTCATAGTCATTTTTCTTGCGGAGTAGCTTGAACTCTACTGTGGGTTGTGACTGCTGCAGTCATAAAAATTGCTTTTTTTTTTTTTTTTTTTAAACAAGGTGTTTTTTCCAGGCAAATTGATTATTGTACCTTGGAGCACTAAAAGCATTCATTCAGCTCCCAAAATAATGAGGAATAATTTGCCTCGGGAACATGCATCCATCTGGCATACAAGACAGCCTAAATGGGCATTAAAAGTTTCAGAGGACCCACAGGACGCTGTAAATGCCTTTTAACATGTGCTTTGGAATTGCAGGTGGATTTTATCTGAATAAAACATGATCACACTCCAGATGCACGTACAGAGGCTGCTTAAAACACAGAACGGCTCATTACGGTCAAATTGAGGATCAGTGTAAACATAAAATCAACGGGGTTTTTTTTCCCATTTTCCTGGTGATTAAAGTTTGTGGTATTGGTTTTATCATTAGAAGGTTCAAAATGGGAAAGCTGTGATACGGAACGGAGAATGACATGTTCACACCCAAGAGACGAACGCCGTTCGGTGTTTTGGTAAGATGAACCACCGGAAACAATTCTGTATTTGTCCTTTTTAAACAACTGATTTTTGACTTGCAGATAACAACTTGTGCTAACCTGCTATTTGCATAGAGATTACTGAGATATTTTAACACAACACAATCTGGATACAAGACGTTGTTGTCGTCTCACCTCAATTGCTTATCATTAAAACAGACCGCCATAGTTCAAGGAAATGCTAGATTTACAAAGTGTACTGACTGAAAATAGAAGGCTTAGTCGATGATTAAGTGCCATCCCTAATTATTTTTACCATCATGTCCCATGGATTTCCACACTTTCAACAAAAGACAGAAGGGACTAAGTTTCAGGGGGGGTAAATCAGAATCATGCACTACATTTCAGTGGAGGGAAGTTACACATCCAACAGCCTCTCAGTGCCTGAGACAGAAGAAAAGTGGATCCAGAAGATCACTGAGCTGGACAAGAGAGTTCTCCTTTTTGCTGACAGTGACAGAAACTACCATCTGTGTCTCTCTGAAAACAGGGACTGCCGTGCACTTTGGCTAAAGGCAGGAAGAAATGCATCTGGGGTAGGGGAGAAAAAGTGGTCTCAGGTGTCAAACTGAATGGCAGACATGTCTCTGCACCCTGGCAGAGAAAACACAGGGGAAACATTTTGTTCCTGACAACAAATCAAGGGAGCCGCACAAATGGGCAAACACGGAAAAAAATGCAATCAGGGATGTCAGAGGGGAAAAAGAGAAAAAAGAAAAATAGAAAATGACTGCAAGGGAACCAAAAAGACAAGGAGTCGTATCTGAAAGTGGCCTACATCGCTATCAGTATGCACCTGAATAGGTGAGAGTGATGTACAATGGGAATCATTTTATGCAAAATCTAAAACATATGATGCCTTTGATCCAGAAATGAACGACAATGCAAAAGAGAACTGGGAGAGTGCAGACCTCCGCCAAGGTCGTTTCCAAAAGTGAAAAAACAATGTGTGTATCCACCCAGTGATTCAAATTGAATGGGTTCTTCTTCGGCCCATGCAACACCATTCCACCAAGTTACGTGAAGGACCAGGCTAGTAGATTTACTGTAGTGCTGCTGACGAACAGCAACCGACGGAGGTTATTAGCCTCAATTGTAGCATTTTGACAGAATAACACCATCTTACTATTAAAGAACTTGACCCTTTTTTTGCATCACACTAAAGTGACAGAAAAAAATTATTACATTAGCAGTAGTTTGCCAGTTCGGGCACTGGGTTTATACCATGAAAAGCAAGATGTTTTGAAGTTGCAACCATGCTGGCAAAAGAAACAAAGCTTCCTTTCAGGTTGAGTCTTTCTCAGGTTCCAAAATCATTTGTTTTGTGGCACTAAATCAGACAAAGAAAAGGAGGCGTGGACGTGACTCTGTTTCGCTCACCATCCTAAACTCAATCTGCACGTCAGAAGAAAAAACCTCAGGATCAATACGTACAAATGGATACCAATGTTATCAATGCAATCCCATGACAAACTACAGTTCCCTCTGCATTCTCACAACCCACAGTCCTGGGTTTCTGCCATCATGATGAACGATCACGCTCCTGAGGCGGCCAACTCCACAGTATATCCGAGTATATATCTTCGGAAGAAGTAAGGCCAACTTTCCAAAACTCTGGCAATTTGGATGAGGAGAGATTCATTCATTTTCCTAATGGCCAGTTGTTGCAGAAAAAGGACCTAATGAATAAAATTAAGCAGGCAATCTATTTATAAATGTAGGTTACAGCTCCAACTTACCTTCAATTTAACAGAAAGCGTCACCTGGAGCCAAACTTCTGCGATTTCTCTCAGTCTATTGCACACTCACATATTACAGTTTGACTCAGGCGTGAGGCACATTTTCCATGCACATGCACACACACGCAGACACTGATAATGTCTATGTATTTAAATCTTTTAGAGTTGTATGAATTTCGGGGCCTGTGTTGTTCAAGGGGATCTGAGCTGATAGCTGAACCTTCAAAGCTGAACTTATTGGTCTTGAATGGTCTTGAATATCAATGTGTGACCCAGAGATAAACTCCAGATGAGAAACCTTCTGCATGTGCAACCGTGTACCAGGTAAAATGAACAAACACTGCCCATGCTAAAAGGACATCTAACACATACTGTAGGTGACACGTCAAGATGTTATCAAGATTCACAGCCTATAATAGCTCTCTTACACTAAGATTGGCAACCAAATATTATAAAAGCAATACCGTCATAATACAAAGTGGCAATAAATCGGAAGATACTGCATGTTTCAATTAAAAAGTGTCACAATTGAATAGTTTGTCGAACAAAGAGCACTATTTTTCAACTTTAAAGCGTCTCTCATACATATCTTGGTCACATTTTGGGTGATCCTTATGTCATGCAAAAAGCGAATAGCAGCCAATTTTGTGTGCACGTTGTTGTTAATGGCTGTCTTAGTGACAAGAGTGACAGTTGTACTTTTTGAATCAGTAGATATACAGTTAAGTGCTGTTACACATGTTAAGAAATGTTTTGGGTTGACAGTCTATTTTCTGTAATTCAACGTAAAACTTTGTCCTTTTAGCGAGCTCTTTCTAAAATGTCATTCCCTGTCAATCTAAAATGTGTTCAGGCTTATTGATACTTCATAAAAAATAAAAAATGTTTGACCTTCACTGTGCAGAATGATGTATGTGCAGAGCTTGGCACTAATAGGTTGTTTCAACATGAATCTGCTGAAAGGGAAAGGTTTCTCTGTGCTTTTCCTAAATCTGACTTTAACAAGTGTACAGTCAAACGGGATTTGTGTGTTACAGCGATGGTTTGGAAGTCATGTGTGGTCCAGTATGCAATTTACACAAGGGTGATGTGGATACTTGAATCCTCCAGTGCACAAACCCTGAGAAATTCTGTTTGATAGAGAACATCTTGTGTCCAGCAGTTAAACTTTTGAAAGATTTGCTTACTTATAGATCCTGGAGTTTTCAATGAGGGCGACAGAATAGCTCCTAACTAGATCATTGAACTTTTTGGGTGGAAAAACCATATTAGACTCAAATTATTAATCAAAACAGAGCATTTCATATGCCGTAAAACCTGTTTGAAGTGGGTCTTCAATTTACCAGAAACCCCAACCATAGAATGTTTGCCTCCCTGATCCTCTAAGCTAAGATTTAAAGATATTCTGACCCAACAAAACAAACAAAGGGAAACTTCACCTAAATGTAGGCTCACAACCCAGAACCTCAAATTCTTTATAGGATCATAATGGCTTCATTTTGCTGTTTGTCCACCTTAATGATCAGATACCTTAGTTTGTATCGTCAAACATTATAAGCCACAACATAGAAATGCAAAACCATGATTTCTAGTGTAAAAAAAAATAAGATGAATAAGGATTTGCATTTTGAAATATATCTCAATATATTCTGTATACAGTGTTTCTGCATGGTTTCCAACCCAGGACTAGTACTGCATGTGCATCTCCTCTAGCTTATACCTCTCCAAGTTAGGAACAAGTGGCAGTGACACCAATTCTCAATCAATTACATCAATTACGTCCACATATTACAGTTCGACTCGGCCGTGATTCGAAGCCTGAAGAAGAGAGGCTTGGATAATGAACACAGCCCACAGCGCGCACCAGCCCCCTCTCTAATCAAGTCTAGGTGAAGTTCTCTCCCTCCTCTTAACTCCACTACACGGCAGGACTGAGGATGATTACATCGCCCTCGCTGGCTACATTACATCAATCTCAGTGATGGATAGGTTTCGGCTGTTTGTGAAGATCCGCTGCTGGGGGACATATTTGAATGAAAATGCCCCAACAGGAGTGTCTGGTGGCCAGAGGAGTATACGTGGAGGAATCAATAATCTATTACTTTGAGCTGTTTGTTTTGTGTGTGTGTGTGTGTGTGTGTGTGCGTGTAGCAATAAGCACATGTAGTCCTCTATAATGTAGGCCTAACAATCAGAATATTTAAATGTTTCAAAATATACTTTCAAATATATTTTATGAGCCTCAAACAAACCCCTTTGATGGCAAGGTTTGCCGAAAGTTCAGTAAGGATTCTAGTATTTATCATATGTACGATGGCATTTTAGAAGACATTTTGACAAAATGATGATTACCAGTAAGACTCGCCACTTCAATAAGACAAATTAATAAACGTGAGTGTTGTGATGCATCCGCTCAGATGGATCCTCCACACGTTTTAGCTCTGTGATATAAAAGTCATTTGTCACTGTTGTCAGAGCTTTGCTTTCTGCATGGTAATTGCATTTGTGGACTCAATAAAGGCTGATTGGTGTTTTATCTCCAATTAACCAGCAGGGAGGGAAGTTGTCAAAGTGTATTTTGTCCTTTGATGCAGGTAACCTTTTCCTCTGTTCTGACACATCATCACTGACAGTATAACCCAGATAATGAGAAGAACAAGCAACCGTATAATTACTGTCATGCATACAAGGCACAGAAAACCAGACATGAGTGATACCACATGAGATGAGGGGGAGGAAAAGAGGTCACAAAAACTGAATTTAACAGAGAATTGAAATAAGATGTGGTGACAGATGTTCTCCTAACTCTGACAGATAATGGCACTTCTAAAATGCCTACAGTTCTCTTAGGTCAATTCAGACACGCGGGGAAACGCCGACCACATCGTGCGTAAACAGCTGTTGCGCTTACCGATTCTGAGGACTTGCGTTGAGCTCAGACAGAGCTGCGCCGCGAAGAGAAGATAGAAGAAAAGTCTCTTTCTTTCCTCCATAGTGCTCCAGGCAAACTCACCGCGGGTATTGACACCATGACAGAAAGAAACGACCTCTATCCGAGCGCTGAAACACCTGACGTGCCATGCCAGCGCGCAAAACAAGTTTCGTTCCCAATTCGAACCTTTCCACTCTGCATCACTCCGTCGCACAAAAGAAACGAAAAAGCATGCCCACCGGTCACGTGGATCCAACTTTCCTGTACAAAATCAATCCAAGTCACATCTTCTGAAGAACAGCTGGCGGCGAAGAAACAGTGAGCCAGACTAAGCACGTCCACTTTTACTCTGTGCGCCAGCGAGGAGGCACGAGCTGAAGGGAGTGAGAGCGCGCGGATCAGTGTCAAGCAAGAGGAAATGTCATTCATTTCCGGTGCAATTTTTCAAAATATAGGCTCATATGCCATACAGGTACTTGGTTTAGGCTACATCTGCCCATCGCGCATGTTCAAACACACTATTTTGACTTTATTGTACTCCACATATATAGAGGTTTGTGACATGTGTTGCAAGAATGGTGGCCATCTATGTTGTAAATACATTAAATCAAGTATCAAGTTATCATTATTTTCCAAAAAATAAAGGTTATCCGTTTTGTAAAACTTGATAGACCAGCTTTTACACTGAATTCTGGTTCTCTCTGGATAGTTTGGCTCCATTTGGTTTGGATTAAGGAGCAGATGGATTGGCAGCGGTTCTCTCCACCGGTCCTGATGAGAGGAGAATAATCTTCAGGTTACAGGACAGATGCCAGATTATCTCTCACTGCAGACAAGCAAGGTCTTTATCTGACTGGGTCACTGGATGCCTTCCCATCCTTAAATAACAACTACAGGACTTGGAAATGTATTTTAAATACTGATTTAATCAAATAAAAAGAAGAAAAGGAGTCACCTTATGTGCTCTAAAACCCACCCTCAGACGTAAACAAATGGCAACATCTTTATAGAGACCTGACTGAATACTATACTATATACTTTCTATGTTTTGTTATTGGAGTAGCATGACACATAATGATGTATGTGGCTCCGCGACATCCATTTTCTACTGGCTGTCTGTAGTTTGTTAACTCTGGACTGTAGTGTGATATTGTGACATTTGAAAAAAGGCAAAGATTCCAGGTGCCAGAAATCTCACATTCTTGCTCACCTCAAGCCAAATGGGCATTACGTCAGAACTGACATTTTGTTTATCGCAATGTTTGTGAACTCTCACAAAGCTGGGAGCCAAAGTGATCTGTAAAAAAAAAAAAGCTGCCAACTTCAACCTGGACCTCTGACAAACAGCCTATAGACACATTTAATTAACTCAGAAAAAGACCATCCAGAAGGAGTCCTTGGGAAACAGCCCTAACACTAAACTCGCCTGATAGGAATACTGAGCAGAAGTCTCTGTAGAGCGTCTGGTAAAAGCATGCATGTAAATGTCTGCTCGAGCTGCAGAAATAGAACTCCTTCATATTAAATTAGGTAATGCATTGTTAAAAACAGACAATTTATGGACACCGAAATAATATTGGTCCATTCTGGTTAGGTGCATTGAATTTCAAAGACATTTTGTTTTACTGTATCGTTAATGTGTCCAATTTGCTTTAAAAATGTATGCGCGATGTATTTGACTTCATACCATGCCACAGTTTTACTAAATGAAGCCTCCACTTCCTTTCAAAGTTTCAACACATTCAGAACATTTCTTCAGTTATTCACCTAAACAGATTTGAGCCTTTATTTCATCATTTGCCATGCCTAAAAAATAAAAAATAAACAATACAATTTGACACCAATTGAATCTTAAGTCATCTGGCATGAATTACTCTTATTTGATCGACTGAATGGGATATTTCAATAACCTCAATAAGGCGGTTATGATGTTAATAAAAACGCTGTCTTCTTTTTGACGGAGAAGTATCTGTATAGTATACTGCATAGTATCTGTGTCGTAGAAAAGGAAAGTGACCGTTTGACTTCAGTCACGTGTGCAAAATGACAAATAAGCACTTTCACACCAACCTAAATTTAGAAAATTTATTTGAACATAAAAATGATAATACTCCACAGTTTTATGTACGAACACAGTTTTAAAAGTACAAAGGGAGGAGTCAAAGGGGTTCTCACAGGATTTGCCTTCAAGGCCAGGTGATTGTACCTCACAGTCTGAACGTCCTTGCTGGGCATCATCACCCAGGCAGCTAAAATCTAAGAAACCAGCATCATAATAAAAAGACAATAATAAGAACATCCAAAGTGTATTAATTCCCTCCACTCTCCTCACACTCTGAACCAGAGAAGCTCGCAGATTTCCACCCTCACAGTTCGGTATTAAGTGCATGTTCAATACATCCATTAAGGTGCGCATGACTGTGTTGAGCTCAGCAATCAGCGTGTTGTTTGTGAAGACATAAAGTGAAACAGCACAGCCTGGTGGAGAAGGGAAGAAATGCAGGAGCAGAGGAGCTATAGGAGGGATTGATGTCAAATGTCATGGATGTGAAGTCTGTCTCAGCCAGCTTCTCTTTGCTTGTGATGTTGCTTGACATGACAAAAAAGGTCAAAAAGGAGCTGGAGAAAGAGAGAAAATGAGAGAGAAGAAAAAGATGGTGTCTGAATCGATCAGAGGTCAACTGCACGATCGCTCTTCTCCCCGGAGTTGCAGTACTGTCACTAACATGGTTGTTCAATACCTCCTTTCAAAAACAACAAAGAAAATTCAAGTAAAACAGGATGGTTGTTGGAATTATTATGCTATTTTATCAAAGATGTGGAGCATGAGGAGAGCATGGCTTCTGGGGCGAGAACGGATCCAGTACGTTAATGACCTTGAGGAAATCCATTAGTTAGCAAAGTAACAACGGCATTTTATTTGAGCAACAAAATTATGAACTGGACATTCATGTGAAGGGCACAAGCGTTTCTGGCACCAAACACACAAAAGGTGGTTTGTAACACTGGGCAGCTGAGTGCGGTGTAAACATTAAAAAAGTACAGTCAAAAGGCAATAATTAAATAAAGATTAGGTAGGCTCTCTTTTAAAAAGGATATGCTAGGAGACAAAAGTGAGCTTCAAAACATTTTCATAACAAGAGGTTAACGGCACTCTATTGTACTCCTGACTATACACCAATGTGCAGCTGATATCAAGTTAAAACCATAAAAAGCACGATAAAGCTAGTTGGATCTCACCATCTTTTACACAGCAGTCATTAAGCCAAAAGCCCCTGAAGAGAAGTTCAGTAACACACAGCCCTTGAGTGTTAAAATACAAACAGTTTCTGAGTCAGAAAAATATAACACCCACATTCCTGCGTTGAAAAATAGACATTTTTGGCCAAAAGATCACAGTTCAGTGATGGCGTCTCTTCAGTGTGCACGGTACAGTAGCTACCTGCCGTGTCTGTGCTCCTGTGTACTTTATGCACTTACAGTGTACAACCACACACTTGCTTGTTTACTTGCGTGCACATGCAGTGCTGTCTTGTTCATACGTTCACATACAATTCCACAGGCGTGTGTAAAGCCTGGGTGCATGTCCAAAACAGTGAAGACCGCGTTCTCTTTCGGGTTCACTCTTAAGCAGAGAATCTCTCCGTACTCGCTTTGCGTTTTTTCGTACTTTAGGATTGTCAGAACAAGGGAGATGCAGGTGAGGTGGGAAGATGAGGGCAGTGTAGTGATACAGGGAGGACTGGCTGAGGTTTAATACCTTCTATACATGAATACCTCCGAATTCTACATATTTAAAGCTTGTGTCCAATCTCTCCCCCGTTTTCTTGCACTCTTACTTTCGGTAAAAAGTGGAAGAAACCACTCTTTGTCTCTTTTCTTCATCTGGTTTTCTATAACTCCCAATCAGAAGACGTCACTGTTGCACCCATTAGCAAAGTCGTCTCGCCGCACCCAGATGACATCATGGTCCTTATTTGTGGCCCCCTCCACAGCACACTGCTTCAAGGGGGCCAGCTTTAGAGTCGGGGTTGCACAGTGGGACAGAGAGACACTGCAGGAGGTGAAGGAGTCTACCGACACGGAATCTTCACCATGCTTTATCCGATCAACTTCCTCCTCCTGCATCACGCTCAGCATGATCTCCCTTCCCGACTCCTCTCGTCCGTTCAGGTTGTGGCTTGTCATCTCTCCGCCCTGTAGTTCGAGTCCCTCCATCCTCCCCTCCAGGTCGGCTGGTTCTGCCGACGCGGCTCGGACAGACTTGCAGTACTCGTCGTCGTCGCTCAAAATGTCCGTCTCCTTCACCTGCCCCATGTCGACGCCCTCACTCTGGTCTACATAGGAACCCAGGTCGAACTGCTCCTCCACCCAACGGTCCGTGTCCTCTCCTTGAGGTTTGTGGGATTGAGGAAGTGCATGCTGGGACATCGACGGGTAGGTGGAAGGGTAGGAAGAGTGGTGGGGGGTGTCTGAATCGTTGCTGTTATTGTTGTTGCCATGGAAAACCAGGTCGGTGTCGATGGTGATGCGGTTCCTCACCAGCTTCCTGCGGGGTAGCGTTCGTGATGGAGCCGATGCTAAACAGATATAAAGAATGCATCTTGTTAGTGTCATGCACAAAGGTAGGCACTTCTTGTCCTGTGAAATACAAGCTATACTTAAGCTTTGTTACCTGTTCTGTTCATGGCGGGCCGCGCCCCTTTGAGGGCACACAGACGTTTGCCCCCAAATGGGACGTACTGCTGATTGGGTGGCAGAGAATCTGTCTTAAGAAGCTGGCGGCGCTGCTTTTCCCTAAGGATGGAGTGGACCGCCTTCAGGAAGTCCTTCTTATTATCTGGAGAACTGCAGATTGGAAAAAACCCAAGAACATAAAGCTAACATACTAGAGAAGGGTGTTTTGTTCACATGTTTTGAATACATGTGTGCAGTTTTAAAAAATGTAATAAATCACACCTGCAGCACAACTGGAAGGTTCTCTCTGGTCTTCCTTCAGATTCAGATCTTGTGTGAACTATCTCGCACACCGCTGTACCCTCAGAGTCTGAGAGGAGGAAGGGGAAAAATGAGATGTGATCTACATTACATTTACGAAAAGCATTCAGTTAATTTCCGTCATCAATTTCTTCCCCCTTAACAACAGGCCATTAGGCAGATAAACGATAACGCTTTAGCTAAATTGCCAGAGGGCGATTCAAGGTTCATCTAGGACAGAGATGTAAGGAAGAGTGCATGCAGACTTACTAATATCTATCCATCCGTTTTGTTTACATAGATTATCATTTATTTTGTGGGCAAGAAAAACAGCAACACAGAGTGGACACCAGAGCTTCTGAAGCCACAGTCAATATCGAGTCATCAGAAACAACCTCTGTGGTTTGGGATGACTGACTACCTCACATGTAAATAATTTTTCATTAAGACCTCAACATAAAAACGCAGAATACATTTATTCCTAAAGAACAATATGATTAGAGCTCATGTGTGCCTTCAGTGGAGAGCAGATCTAGTGGAGAAAGAAGCATGAATCTACTTCAGACACTACCAAAATACTCCAACATCTCCCTCGTGAGGACATCATTTAACTTTGATTAATAATACAGACTTTTGGTGCCGATTCAACACACATTCTCACAGAATAATGTGTAATACATGTATGCATGCATTTAACACAATCTGTAGCAGAAATCCTTCTGAACAGACTTTCTGCTCAGTTATAAGAGCTATGCTTCCATGGGAAGACACATTCAAAGTATCCACATGGCGCCTCAAAAAGCTTTGTCTAAACATTTCAATTATTGTCCTATACACATTTTAGACAAAAAAAACCGGATAATTCAAATGTTTTTTTCTGATGGAATTTGATACACGTAATCCATTCCAATTATGCAACAGCTTTTAAGTCACTGAATACAATTTATTTATTTTTTTTAAATGTATCTGTGAGTTGCCACATTAACATTGTAGTCATCTATACAAGTCAACTAGGTAGGCCCTCTAGTGCCAACAATACCTGCAGGAATGGTGATGCAAGATTGTAAAAAAAAAAAAAAAAAAACATTTACTGCATGTTACTGTATTTGAATAGACCTACTTGAAAGAGCACGGACTTGCAGAGAGTCTGTTGCAATCATGTGACGGAAACGGAAAGGGTCTTTGTCGTCACTCACAGAGGCACGGTGAGATCCACCCTGAAAAAGAGAGACTGGTTGGATATCTTATGTAAAACCCCTGCAATACACCAACATGACTGCAGAGAGCAGAAGAGTGCAAAGACAGAAAGGTGGTTTAACAGACAAAGATCCACTGTAATGTAGTAAAGGGCAACAGTAAAGTGTGCATATTAAGTATTTCCAGTCTATTAAATTGCCAATAACAACCCTCGTTCAGTCTATTGAAACATGATGAAATGCATTAACCTTATTTTTTTTTTGTGTTCTCAATGTGCCGTCCAAAAAGACAATAAAACATTTTTATTTATTTATTATTCTTTATTTATTTATTTTTAAAAGCACTTGAGGGAAAGCCCAGAGCCCCAATCTGCACAGTACATCCTACAACAAAGTGTTTCTCTGACTGGATTAATCAACAAAAAAGTGGAGAAAAAAAAAAGAAGAAAAATGGTACTTACGATTTTTCTCCTGTGCTTGGAGCTGTCTTTGTAGACAAATACAACGGCTGTTTTGAACACTAAATGAGGACAAGGGAGAGATGGAAACCATTAGGAGGGTCTGCGTTCACTCATGGCAAATATCAAAAGACATTTCATTGCACGATTTATGGGACAGCTTGATGCAGCATGTCAACGGACGCTTTAAATTACATTGTTCAAGGAAAGATAGCCTCAAACTACTGCCATGCTTTATCAGCAGCACAAAGAAAGAGGGAAAATGGACAAAGTCACGACATTGCATGCACAAAGCAACCACTCACTCACTAACGCCTTGCCAGGAAAAGCCTTTGTACCATGTAGATGTAATATTTAGTACCAAACGTGTCTGAGCTAAGAACAATTTTAAGACAGAAGGCACTTCTGGGTGTGTAAGAATTCCACATTATCCCTTGTAAGGATAACGTGCTGCTCTTCATGTGAAAAGTAAAAAAAATAGTAGATCCCTCGTGTTATATGCCCGACTGGATTTTCCTTTTACCAAGTCTATTTCCTCACCATCTGAAATAGCAGCGAGTGTCACCTGACAGTGCATGACAGTACTACGTGGGATACAGTAAAGTGCCACTTATGTTAATATACAGTAGACAGCGTTTCTCGAGGGCGGAAAAAAGTAGACACAGTAGCATTGCTATTTTGTTGCTAAGAAAAATGTAAATGCTTATCTACTGTATATGGAAAATATTTGTTTATTCATCTGTAAGAAAACATCACACACTGTTTTCGTGTTTAATACACGAGGATGAGTGCTTTACAGATCATCACCATTTGAAATCCTGCACATGTGACGGGACTTAAAGTTATATAATATGATAACCAATCCGATGCATAAAGATGCAAAACGGCATGTTAATGTGTCAATACTCGTATTAAAGAGTTTGACTTGAAAATGAAGACTGGATTTATTTTTTTAAACCTATCATAACTCAAAATGTAAACCAAGTGGACAGTCAGCTGCGATGCAACCACACCCTGTCTTATGTCTTCATTATGATACATTTAGATCTACTCCAATGCTATTGAATTTGATTGCATTAGATATAGTTAGGTGAATTTAAAAAAGGCCTTATGCAAATAGCATGAATAATAATTGTATTCTACATGTAATTATGTAAAAAAAAAAAAAAAAAAAAAAAAAAAAGGGGCGTCTAGTGCTGTTTAGACAGCTGAAGCTCTCAGAAATAAAAAATAAAAATATTTTAATCTAAGGAATTCCAATAAAAAGAAAGACAATAGTAGGGCAGTCAATCAATTTCACAAATATAACAAAACTCCACATTAAGTCTTACCAAAAGCAGCCAAATCGGGGTCCTTTTTGCTCTTGACCAAAGAGGCTGGAGGGTTGATCCACACCACAGTAGAATGTAGCAAAAGATCCCCCATCGAGAGGTCAGCCACCTGAGATAAATAGAAGTAATAAAAGATATACATTAGTTTAAATCAATTGTTAACCCAAGTCATTGGATAATCTATTGGATTCACTATGGATAACCTCGAATAAAATGGGCATCATCATGTTTACCTCTTTTTTATCTGCAGTCTGTTCGTTGATGAGCTGGTCGAAAACGGCTCCGTACTCCTCATGAAGCTTTTGCATCTCATTGATGTGACTCGCAACTTTGTTCATGGCCTTCATTGCAACTGAATGGGACAACAATTCATCATGTCCAAATTATATTTCTTGTATCCTCATTAATTATAGTTCCACGGGTCTGGAGCTGATATTGTACAATTTTTAAGCAGTTTAGTGTTACATCAAAAAGTGCGTGTGAACAATAAATAAAGACAGTGGCTTACCGTCGAGGTGGTAGTGTTCCTCACTGTCAGGGTCAGTGAGAGAGTAGAGCTCCCTGAGCAGCAGTGGGTACTTCAGGACCCTCTGGATGGGTTTGATCAGGTACGACTCCAGAGTGGATGAATGTTGCTGTCTAGGGTTTCTCTCAGCTAGGAAAGCCTTGAAATCTGCGTCGGTCTTTGCTGAAGGTGCAGAAATAAAAAAAGGAGTCACTAAAAGAGATACAGACAGCTGCATCTAAGAGATAAAGCCTCTTTACCTGCAGACAATTGGCATCTTTAGATGAAAAACTTTAAACAGGAAGTGCATCTCGGGGTACTAGAGCAGTAAATGCAGAAATCAAATGTACTTTGAAATGCCGCTCAACTGTGTGATCACTCGCGCTGTCAAGTTTATGCCTCACTGTGCTGACACCAGTTGCAGCTCCCCCTCTGTACTGCAGAGTACTGATACTCGAGCATAAACTACCGTTTTACTTGAAGAGCATGTGGTGGCTCGGTGCTCGACACCAGTCAACAAGTGTGCTTGTTTTTACCTTTAGCTAGGACCTTTGGGACCTTGGTGTGGCTGGCACAGAAGGCGCTGTAGATCTTAAAGCGATCGGCATAATACAGGAATGAACCCCCCAAGGAGAACAGCACTTTCTGTGGAAACAAACAAGCATGTCATGCTATCACAATTGCTTTTAATCAAAGCGGTGCTATAGTAAATGGGTATTTGAGTAACCGTTATAAGCAAATGTCTCAACTGCGTTCGTTTACTTTAGAGTAAAAGATAACAAAGTGTTTAGTTTAGGAGGACTCCAGCAGTCAGGGAAACGTAAGAGTCAAATTCATCATTTGTGCAGCTGAGCCTGGACAAAGGGAGGCACACGCATGTTTGTACAACTGCAATAACACCTTAAGCCATAGATCATGAATTATCCAAGTAACAGCCAGTTCGAAACAGCAGCACCTAGTGGAAGTAACCTGAAAGTGCAACAACATTTGAGAATTAAAAACTGAACAAAAAAAAAAAAACCTTCCCCCACCTTAAAGTGCTCCACCCTTTCCAATCGATCCAGATCCGGCACCAGTCTGATCCCATCTTCAAGCGTCCGGAGAAATTCCACCTGGAACTCCACCATCTCCCCGAGGTTACCGAACAAAACGTCCAGCTGCATCACACGCAAAGCATCATTCTGACACTGCTACCGCCTTAATAAGTTCAATCTTTAGAGTTATGTATATCAACAACAATTCATATACAGTTCTTTTATTCTCGAATTGTACAGGTGATGTAGAAAGTACCTCATCCTGTGTGAGGAACCTCTCTTTCTGCAAAGGTGTCAAGTAGCACTCAATTAGACAGCTCAGGTCCTAGAAAAACAAAGAATATGAACAAGATGAGCCCGTGATCGTGATGTTCAAGGAGGAATGGGGAAGGGCATGCGTGGGCCTCTGTTGACGTGAAGGCCGTTTAATGTGGATTCATTACATTTTTTTTTTTTTTTTAGAAACAGAAAAGCCCTCACAGGTATGAACACAACCCACCATGACACAACACAACGTGCTGCATGCCTATTAGAACAATAACTGTAGTGTGGCTTATACTCAGGAGTATGACATTGTGTGCATTATTATTTACCAGATACAGACGTGACTCTCTAGGGTCACGATTTTGTGCGGTAAAGAGAGTCTTAAACAAATCAAAGAGAGCTTGCACTGACTTTAACGTAAGTCTTCTCCGTCTCCACCAGTTCATTGATGACCTTGCGGAGTTTGTCTGCATGGGAGAGCTGTCTCTGGGTGGCTGTGCCTGCAGTGGGCGGTAAAGCTGACACAGGGCTCGGAGACAGGGATGACGAGGACGACGATGAGGAGGATGACATAGGGCACTCCAGGGGATTCATGTCATGGAGACTGCGGCAGAAAGCAGTGACCTGCTCCGTGCTCTGTACAGAAAGAGACAAAATAACATGTCATATTCTACACATTCTTAGGACTTCTTTAAAAAGGTCATTTTATGTCAGAGAAGGCTGCTATTAGTGCATTTTTTTGACTTGTAAAAACGTAATTGTTTTGCTTGATGTAGACTTGTGTAGGCACAAAACTAGGATAACACATACACAAATATGTATAATGTTCATGCACAGATACATACAAACTGGAAACTATGCACCAAAACCAAAGCATACAGTACATTCTTGCAAAACCTGCCATAACAACACTCCCCTACAACCCTGGTATCAAAAATACCAAGCATGAGCAGACCTGCCAGGCCAAGCTGGTGCAGTAGTAGGCCTAATGTTTGAAATAAAATAAAATATAATAAAATAAAAAATAAGGGGCTCTTCCCCTCTGCCTCTCTCTGTCTACTGCATACAGACCAATATTAGTTGACATTTCTGCTACCCCTAAAACTAAAGTCATACGTCCTTATTCAGTATTCGGTTTTGCAAAGTGAGGGTCAACAAGTTCCGGAAAAAGCTCAGATGCATCATCTTCCACATCGATGCGCAACAGCAGTATGAGAATGACAAACTGGAACCCACGCACCAACATGAATAGTTAGGATCACGTGGTTCTGTCCACATCGAACTGCTTCTTTCATAGTCCCAAGGCTGTGAAGGTGAATGCAACAGTGCGTAGGCACCGGAGACAGAAAACTAGGGAGAAAGTGACATAATCTAAAAGTGAGAGGCTGGATGTGTTAAGGCAAATCTGAAATGTACTGTGAGTAATACAGCAAGGCTTGTTCCTACAATACTGACAATTAATATTTCCAATTTCTGCAAAAAAATACAACCCTAATAATGTACTCCCTATGATCACACATTCCACAATATCTTGATTCATATCAAACATTAGTGAATCTGTGGTTTAGTTTGTTTGTGGGCCAAGTCCAGGCAGGCTGTTGCTAGCACTGTGAGGAGATGTATCTTTTCACAGTCCTTAACCCGCCAAGACTAGTCTATTAAAGAGACCATTAGAAAAAAAAGAATCTCCTTGAAATGTGGGGGAACGAATGACTTATGACTCATAATCCATTTCTCATTTATTGTAACTCCTGTCGAAAACCAGCACTAAACGTCAAATTCTCACCTTACGAAAACTCCTACTAATTGTCTAGCTTTGATTTGGTAAAGCAGGACAATTACTAGGCACTTGCTTTCTTCTGAGACATTGAAGACTCAAACAAGCACAATGAAACCGCCAGAAAAAGGGCACAACTAGACGCAGTAAGACATTGCAGTGGAACACTATTGTGCACAGCTGATCAGGAGATGCAATTTGAATCTGCAGGAAGAATGAGCAGCCTGACTTTCATTGTTTAGTTTGATGGGATTCGACTTCAACCAGTCAGTCATCATTGTTATTCATACAAGCAATTTTGCAAATGTATGTCACACAAACATCCCTAATCTATGTGGGGTAAATCAAACTGTTTATTAATTGTAATCTGTGACGACAAACTGCGCCCGCTTGTGCGTTTCTACTGACTGATTTACAGACAGCTGGTCAGCTGTTAGACATGGCTTGTCTTTGCTGATTAAAGGGCTTGTCTCCTGTTGGACTGCAATGACAAACACAATTTTCCATTGTGGTGTTCAAACCTGTTTCGCAACACTGCTGGGTCCACATGCACACATACACCCACACGTTTTGACGATACTGAAATTCCTCCCATCGAGTCAAGATGAGCTCCTTTAGTCAATAGAAGGAAACCACAACACACAATAAACCGCAAGTAAAATAATACAGCTCATCATATCGGATGAAATCCTTTCTAACCTCCAAGTCATTGACACTGCAATGTGGGCATCACTCAGAGAAGGTTAGTCATAAACAATCAAAGAAGTATCCGCATTGCCGACAATTTAAAAAATCCTCTTCAAAACAGACAAACGCACTTTTACTGACGTTGTGTTTGTTAAATCAATTAGGTTCACTTGTGAAATTCTGTTTGTATATTGGAAAAAAAGGAAATTGATACAGAGATCAACGTGCAAACAGAAACAGTGCATACAGAAGGGATTTCTTTACACACAAAAACAGAGCAATGCCATTGGCAGCCTCGCCACTTGTAAACTAGGTCTTGCCCTTGACAGCCAGAGGAATTAGTGACAGCCAAGTGACAGATGGAGCAGAGACAGATGACAGCGAGAGATGGACACAGAGGGTGCATGATTCTTTACCAAAACTACTAATTAAGAAGTGAAGATAAAAGTCAAAGCAAAACTTTCAAATCCAATAAAAAAAAGGCCAGCATATTTATGATACAGAAAACGTTAATTAATACATGGCAGTAATAAGACTTTTTGATTTAAAAAAAAAAAAAAAAGGATTAAATTCGAGATTAGCAATGCTCGAATATCATTAACTGCGTTGCACATTTCTAAACGACTGAGCCCAACTGATAATATGCCAATTGTTAAGAGTTGCAGCACATTGACGGTCCTTTAATGGCACAATGAATAATGATTTATTCATTCCATTGAAATACAAACAGGATAATATGATGAAGTCTGGACACTGCAGTTCGTGTATAATCACAATGGGTGATCAGTCACAAATCTTATATTAATTGCTCCCGTTGGGTATTGAACCTCTAACCTCAGCACTGCTGGCACCATCACATCACTGACTCACGCGATTACAGACACACACATATCAGACTGCACGGCTCACCAGCTGTAACATATCATAGACGGATTCGGTCGAGCGTCTGGAATTCTTGCTCCTCCTAAAAGCTGACATGCTGGCAGGTCAAACAGAGTTCAACGAGAAGTCAGGTGTCGGTTTCCTGTCCAGGTAGCTTTGATTACTCCCGTGTCACTCAGTGCCAGGAGGATTTTTTTTTTGTTTTTTTTTTACAGCATCTTCCTCCGAAATGTACAACTGATGCAGTGCAGGATGTATGGATCTTGAACGTGTCCAGCCAAACTGATGTAAAAGTAAATGCTTGCTATTCAACACTCCCACTTCTGCTGGAAAAAAAAACACCAAACCGTCGCAGCAAACGGGTCAAAACACAGATTGCAATAAACAGCGCACTCATGTCACCTTATTCTAAAAGCGTCTATCCAATCAGTGTCTCTTCGTCAATCCCCCCCCTCGGCACACTCCCCTGTCATCTACCCGTTTCCACTTTCTCCGTCTCCACTTTCTCCGTCTCTGTTGCCTATTTCACTTCTGTCCAGGTGTTTGAGAGCAGCAGCAGCAGCAACGAAGAATACTACATTGAACAACAAGATCAAACATCACATCCTCACAAGGATAGAAGAAAAGAGGGGAGGAGAAAAGAGGGAGGAGAGAAGGGGAGGTGAGAAAGCAGTGGGTGGTGAGAGCCAAACACAGGAACAGCAAGAAAAGACACCAGGCATCTGGCTTCTCCGTCCATCTCTTTCATCGCAACTCAGGGAGACTTCTGTCACCACACTTGGAAAAAAAGGACAGCAGCCTCATTAAACAAATGGTAATTATGATGCATGAGCTCCCTCCCATGTTTCAAAATGAGCCTCTGAAATTCCTCAAGCATCAACCCAAGCAAGCAAGATCACATGATCGAAAAAGGAACAAACCTGGGCAGCAATTTGAATTAAAAACATACCCAGCAAAACGAGAAATGGCATGACGCACTAAACATCTCCTCCTGGTAGTCAAAGCAGTTTGAAGTATAATCGACAAATGATATTTGATCCAGGTCTGACTGGAACTTCAAGTTCTCATACCATAATTGTTTCATCTAAAGGTTGAAATACGCCACCCTTGTCAATCCAATGATGGCTCAGCAAACCACAACAGCTGCACAATTGTCTTACATAATACTTGCAGGAATAAGACCACTTTTACGGTCCTGAGAGCAGAGATGAGAAAAGAACGCAACGGCTTTTGAATATGAGGGGAAGGTCAATGTTTTTTTCTTCACGAACACCTGTTGATATTTTAACAAGTTTGTGATCACAATCTTAGTTGAAATAGATCTTTATCTTGCTGTCAAAACTTCAAGAAAGATATGCAACCTTTTGTCAAATGCAAGTGTCTCAATCTAATCTGATTTAAAAAAAAAAAAAAGGACCTTTAACTAAGTAATCAGCAAATAAGCACGTGTGACCACACAGACCTAGAAACATGCAATACATCGCACTTTGACCTCAGACGCGTGAAAAAGACAACATGTCAGCAGAGAATAAAAAAAAAAATAAATAAATAAATAAAAGAGAGCCCCGGCAGCAATACCTTTTCTCTAGTCAGTCCAACACATTCATTTCCTAACCGCGAGACAAATCTCTACCCTTTTACAAAATGTACTATATCCCAGACCCGCCCTTCAGAAGAGAGAGACAGAAGTACAGCGAAAGGGAGGAGCGTGGAGACAAGCACAAACCTGCTCTCACAACAGTCAGCTGAAACCATGTACAGTGAGAGCGAGGATAAACAGAGATTACACATATCCACATAACCTGGCATACAGAAACGCATCACACACACACGCACGCATTTATACACACTTGGTGTACTGTATTTTGACATGTAGAATTACATGTAGCCTATAAATATAGACATTTCAAAAGGCATGTACTCATACTCAAGAGCAGGCACGTATATGTCAATGTCAGTGAACACAGAGGGGGGGAGGGGGAGGGGAGGGAGAGTCTTGAAGTTCAGTTTCATCTGAAATCAGGGAAACATGCAAATCCATAAATCCCTGCGAGGAATGATGGGATACACGCCATGACACAGAGACTTTAATCATTTAATCTGAAGTGAAAGGATGATTATGTTATGACATGAGTCTTCCCAAATCTATGCATAAACATTTAGACTTTGAGGCAGTTCATTTTCATACCGCAACTTCCTCCTCTGGGAAGTCATGAGAGGGAGGCAAATGGGAATAGGAAGTGCAAGGCATTTTTTTCTTTGCTTAAAAAGAAACTGTAGTGACTACTCAGCATTAACAGCAGAACATAAGAAAATGCAGTTTTGCACATTTAAATTAATCTAAATTGTAGGCTCTGATATCATATATTATGCACACAAGGAACAAACTCTTTAAATGGCTGAGAACTGAAAAATTCCAATCAATAGTGGCAATCATAATTGACTCATTTTGAACCAGATCCGTTTTTTGGGTGAATGCTCAGTGTTAGAAACATTATTGTTGCGTAGCAGGCTTCATGAATCAGCACAGAGCTCTCTCTAGTGGAAGACTATGATATGACAGCAACAACTGGGACAAAGCTGTCGGGCCCAGGTCCAGGCCTGACTGAGGAGAGAAAAGGCAAGAGAAAAGACCATTTAAAAAAGATTTTAAGGCTAAAATACACTGAAGTCATGTCTAAAGTTAAGAATGCACTGAATTATTTTTTTCTCTTTAACCTAAATGATACCATCAGGAGTCAATCAAAAACAAAGCTTGATGAAAACTACACACACCCCGTACCCTTGACACACTGAATAATGCATTTCCCATTTCAAATCCCCCTAAGCCAAACTGATAGAGGTTTGTAAATTATAACCAGCACTTGTCAGTGAGGCTGACTACACCTTGGAGAACACTAGCAATCACCGTCATCTCCATTATCGCTGTTATCGCAAGCAATCACCGTTTTATACTCCAGTTGGTTTATCATATTGGAGGAGGTTGTTCTGTGCTTTGTCTAAAATAATGAACCTCCCCGTTTCCTCCGGCTAGCCAGACACTCATTTATCTCCACTAAATGATGTGAAACACTGTGGAGAATGAAGTAATTAGAGTGTGGGGATAATTAAAATTGTCCCACTTTGCCACTTTTTCCTTCAGTCTTGCCACCATGTGACCGCAGGCGGTGGGGGAAATGAGGTAAGACGCAATTTTCAGCTCTTTGGAGGCTTTCCAAAGAGGAGTGTCGGGGAAACAAAACCGTGATCAACATGAGCAACCCAAATTTAAGAAGATAAATAATGTAGTTCGGGAAGTTCTCAGGGATTCTGTGGCAAGTTTGGATTGTATTTGTTGACTAGAGGAAGCGTCTAAGTGCTTCAGGCTCAGGTCAGGGCCCACAGGCGGCTAAGGGAGCCGATCTGTTTGAGAGCCGACAGCAGCCTCATGTTGTTTATGGCACGGAGCAGCAGGGGGTTAGTGAGGAGGAGGAGGGTAAACAAGGACAGGAAGTCACAAGGAAACTGGAAGGACAGAAGAAAAGAAAAGGAGCATTCAAAACAGAGATAATGAGACAGGATGATCAGAAAGGACAAACAGAGAAAAAAAACACCGAGCTGTCACGTCTGACACAGGACGTGGTCACATTGCTGCTCTCAATTACGGTGACAAAATGTATGACAATAAATCATGGAGCCAAGGAGAAAGAAGGGTAGAGAAAAAAGGAGGTTGAAAAAAAGTAGGCCAAATTAGACAGCAGATGGAAATTAGGAGATAAAGCAGACAGCAGACGTTAGACTGGAGCAGGAGGTGAGAAACTTAAAAAAGGTGAAATGAACATAGCTCTGTTTTGCCTTTTCCTTCTATATTCATGTGGAACGAGATCTGATAATAAACCCAAAAGAACACGACTAAGCATTAAAACACCAAGGGACAGCGTTACAGACAAGGGTAAGCAAAATCCTTTTCTCAAGCCTTCATTATTGTGCCTCTCAGGAGACTGCATTGTTTCACAGGTGGGACCCAGTGGTATAAACATCCTCAACCACCCTATTTATTGATTAAAATAAACATACTTTGCATTTTGTGCTGGCTGAAGACTTGAAGCCTGTTTTTTACTTCATTTGCATACACAAATTGGCCCTCATTTAAATGGTAATAAGAAGCTTCAATGAGTTTCCTTCACTGGATGAAACAACATACAGCTACTCTGGCGACATTGCATAGCATTGTAAACATTAAAATGATTAAACTGTACACTATCCAAAAAGGTGTTACATAAAGATCGCATGCTGCATTTTTTTGTTTTCTACCGCTTCACTTGTTTAAACAGACAGATTTAAATGGATTCTTCTTGCATGTAGGAACACTATAAGTTTAAAATAGCAAAATGCTTAAAATGTTAATTAGGAGCGGTGCGGCGGTTCAAATAGTTTTGAGAAGTTTAACAAGTTTGGAATCGCTGGATGTTTTCCCCACATCAAGTGCACCAAATTAGACCTAAGCGAGCGTCATCCTGCCAACCCTATCTGTCGGTATTTCTCTCATCTTCGCATATTCTGCTTCCAACGAATAATGGCACATTGGAGTCACAGAACCACGGCTGTCCAACAGGACTGGAGCGGGCTGTGACCTCACCCATTAGTTCGCCCTCGAGACTGAAGCTCACTGACACATATCCGAGAGAGAACACAGCGCTGTCCCTTCCCTTTCCTCATCTTTTGTTCATGTCTGGGTTATCGACAGAGGGGTACAAAAAAAAATAAATGTTTCCGGTGGTTACTGGTTATCAGACATTGCCATGGTAATGGAAGCGACAACCGTATCCAAGGGAGACCGGCTGGCACAAGGCGTGTCCCAGCAATCACCGCGCCAACCCTGATCGAACCAGACATAATTTTAATTAGACAGTGATGCTGTTCACTCACTCTTTAACTCACCTTTCTGTCTCAGTCTCTGTGATCCAACACACACACGCGCGCACACACACACGTGCACGCGCACACACACAGTGTACAGTCGTGTAATATGTTGTCAGCACTGTATAAAGCTCTGTTTTTATGTAGGAATATGATTATGACTATAGTATATCATATATATATATATATATATATATATATAAGTATCAACAAAATTACAAATTTACTGCATGAAATATTTATTAAGTTGGACTTGAATAAAACTAAAAAGCAGTTATGAGAAGTGTGAGATATGGTGTAATGGCTGTGTGTGTGTGCGTGTGTGTGTGTGTGTGTGTGTGTGTGTGTGCGTGTGTGTGTGTGCGTGTGTGTGTCAGACCACTGACACTCTTGTGTTTCTTGTCTCAGAATATTTCAGTCCCAAAACAGCCTTTGTGTAAAAGGTCACAAGTATCGCATGACAAAAAAAAAGCCTCTGAACATCTTCCAGCTTTCTGGCTACATGCTACTCACACAACAAAAAGAAAAAAAAAAAACACCCGACACGGGTGAAGAAATATTTAGGATAAGACATGCCAGAGGGTTTTTATATAAATCATGAACACATGGACATCCAGAATGTGTTGGATTGTTGGTCAGTGATATCAGTGTTTTCCTATTCTGTCTGACAGCTCTGAGATCAGAAACTGGGAGAAATAAAGCACGCTATTGCTAACCTGCTCCATTTCATGCAAGTGTCCGTTTGTCTTAAGTGTGTATTCATAATCAAAAGCTGTTTCTTTGCATGCCATATCCTACCTTCTGTCCAGTCCCCATGCAGGTTTTGCCTTCCTTATAATCTCCGGGACTCTGCAGGGTCAGCCGAGATCCTCCCTCCATAGTCTCATCTGGGCTCTCTGCTGTCGACCCCGACACCTCGTCCAGGATGTCCTCTAAAGAAAGAAGGAAAACGTGTGAATGCACGCCGTGTGTAACCAAATATTAGAAACAGATTCTCATTGACACCCCCTTTTGCAAAGCCCACATCTCAACCTGTGCTTATGCATTTAATTCTCTACACTTCTTGTCATGGTGTTAAAGAATAGTCTTTGTCTGGGTGTCTTTCTACGTGCATGCACAGTACACTTGTGTTATGACAAAGTAACAATCCCTTCTCCCTTGAACATTGCTTTCTCCAACCATTACTAGAATTTAACAGCATCCTCCAGGTGTTTGTTCCAAGCTAGTGGGATAATGATGGTAATAAAAACATCCCTATAACCCTTAGTGTTTCTTACACGATATGACTGTATAATCTCTATTATTCCAGCGACTGTATAATCTCTATTATTCCAGCCGTATCCGTGATAACTTTCCGATATATTTTTCCAGTGTTGAATCCCTTTTGTGTACGCCGTCTCCTCTTAAGCATGATATCATCGATAACCTCCATTTGGTTGCTGAAGAGTTATTACTCCCTGTCTGACCCTGTGCGTATGGCATATCCTACACAATGACGGCTCCACACGGCTGAAAGATTCATATTAATATTCATAGTGCTCCGAGTCCCTGTATAAACAATGCCAGCTTGTCAGCCTGTGCACTGCAAGCCGCAATTTATAAAAGGAATACAAATGTTGCCCTTGCATGGATAAAAAGAGCAGGTCAGAGGAAAGCTGGCGGCTGCCTGCAGGTTGGTTATCAGACTGCATCCATGCATAATTAGCAGATTGCCCTTTTCACCCTCTGCTTAAAAAAAAGAAAAAAAGAAAATGTTTTTTTTAAAATCACCATCTGCATTCTCCCTCTTTTAGCTAGACAGTTGGGGGTTTAGAGGATGTATGATGGTACAAGACAAGAAACATGAAACTAAAAAAGGACAATAAAAGGAGCACTTAAATTTTAGATTCCATGTTCTAAAAGGATAACTTTGTTTTAGCGCTGGTTTTGGTTTTCAAAGATTCTACAGATCACTTTAAACTGTGTTTCTAACATGCTGTCAAGCTTTAGATATAGTAGGCATTAGTATGACCAACCCTGACCTGACTGTAACTCCAATAGAAACACCTGTTACACAACAGCGTGAATCACAGAGTGTGATTGGACTGATTCATCTGACACCCAAAGGTCAGGCCGTTTTAAAACTGGACAAAGCTGAGGATCAAGTTTCTCTTGACCTTCTCACTTTTACCCAACATTCTGGATAGTCAGAATGAAACTGAAAAAGAAGCTCACTATATGTGTCACTAGAGGACACTGTTTGCATACATCATCCAATAACACTGTAACCATTGTTTGAAACACAAATAATGACAACTTATTCCATGCATCCACAACTTTGTTTATGCAGCTCAGGACGACAGGAAGCTTTACCTTGGCTCTGGGAGAAGATGTCTGTGGTTGGGTTCTGCTCGCCATCGGAGCGCCGCGCTGGAAGGGAACACAGCAACCTAGGGTCCAGCTGGGGCAGGGTGCTGATACTTAAGGTCAACGCTTGGTTTACAAACGCAGCCCTCATATCATCCATTTGGAGGGCAGATGCAGGTTTACCATTTAGCAAGAGAATCTCATCGCCTGCTTTCAAACCTGGTGGAGAATGAAAGGGGGAAAAAAAACAAAGTGAGAAATGTAAATGTCAGCTTTACATGTTCAAAAACAGGAATTGCATCCTTCAAAGTGGGTTCATTTTGGAGAAAGATACATTGCAAAAGACAAGGATGACAGCAATAAAAGCAACGCACATTAAGTGAAAGGATGTGTCTGTCAACTACAAAGCACTGTCCGACAAAGTAGCTTTCCTGTGGGCCATCAACTCAAGAGTACTAATGCGTACAAATGATCTACACAAACAAAACTTTGGTGCCATACTCCTCAACAGCAGCTCTGTGGCTAATCAGACATGTAGGGACTCTAATGTGTTCCAGTACATTAAAAATTAATCTTTCTTTGCATGTTCGCTTCAGGCAAATGCTGATTTAACAAGACTGGATGGCTTTAAGAAGGAGTGTGCAATGCCTGTCTATTCCTGTCCTGTCATTATGTATATCATGTATGTGGTACTATATATGAAAAAGGATCCATGGCCTTCACTGGAACACAGCTTCAGTTTGAGGATTTCTCTCTTGCCCCTCCCCTCGACCACCTGTGCCCGGCTCGGCTAATTGAGAATTAGCCGACCAATTAGCAGTCAACCTCCCCGATAAATGTGATTGGTTGAGACAGCTGTGTCACCTGTGTATTAAATAAGACAAAGGGTTTTGTTCCTGTTGACACAGTCACACACAAGCACATGCTTGCTTGCTATCCTTTCCTCAGTCTCATTTTATATTGTGCTTTCAATATGCACTGAATGCTACAGACACATGCAGGCACACACACAGTTACATATATATAGCCACGCAAGGCACACATTTAGCCCTAAGTTATGACCTAGATGTCTGGGATGTGAAATGTCAGCTGTAGCAGAGTCTTTATTGGACAGAGAGAGATAACCCCTCTGGCCATGTACTGCTGATGTGTGCTTGGCTGTGTGTGTTGCATGTATGTGTCTGTGTGTGCGCTTCTGTAAGGGGGAGGGGGAG